>JAIUZE010073363.1:0-65135 GCA_022085475.1 Heliosperma pusillum | reverse complement strand
CAGGCTGCGTCGAGCACTGCCGAATTTTTGCCTTGTTTTTCTTCTTGACTTTCGTTGACCCCATGGATATTGACCCCGCCTTGACTTCCATTGACCCATTGGGCTTGGTCTTCATACCTTGATGATTCATTGCTAGCCCATTCAAATTTCCGGGTTTTGGGTCTCGGGTTTTCGGGTTTGACTTTTATTGACTTTACGGGATTTGACTCTCAAAATTGACTTAAAGTACTAAATACTAACATTATTACAAAAACTAAAATTAACATAAAACAAAATTAATGACCCGTAAAAAGTAGAGCGAAAGACTCTAAAAAATACTACTAGACACGACAATATTTGACGTTGTCAATACACCCATCACCTTCGAGTCCTTACACGAAAAGCTTATCCAACATGAACTCCGTCTCAAAAACGAAAACCCAAACCCCGTCTTCACTACGTCTGCCCATGCTGCCACCTATCGCCCTCATTACCGCAACAATTACCAACATCGTAAATCAACCTATCACAACAAACCCCCTGCACCCAGTATCCCTGCCTCTACCCATGCCAAACAATTTAAAGGTAGATGTCAGTATTATGACACGGTTGGTCATGTGGCTTCCGATTGTCCTGATCTTCAATCGAAATATCCGACCTTTGTCTTCCCTACCCGTAAACCGAGAGGACCACCACCCCAGGCCCATATTCCCACGCATGCCCCTCCGCATAACACCCATTCCTGGACCGTCGACAGTGGTGCCTCACACCACATCACTAACGACCTCAACACACTCTTCATTCACCAGCCTTATGATCGACGATCCGGATGATCTTGTAATTGGGGATGACTATGCTCTTCAAATCACCCATTCTGGTTCTTTCTCTATTCCTCTGTCACATAATCATCTCTTATTTAATAATGTTCTAGTCGTTTCGTCAATTTCCCATAAACTTTTATCAATTTCCCAATTTTGCAACGATAATAACGCATATGCTATTTTCTTACCAAACTCTTTTTATGTCAAGGAACTCCAGACGGGAGCGGTCCTTCTTCAGGGTCCGTTTACTGATGGATCATACATTCGGAATCCGTCTGCCCCACAAGCCAATGCTGCCACAACTTCGTCTCACGTGTCATGGCATCATCGCCTTGGCCATCCGTCTTCTAAAGTCCTCCAATTTATTAACTCGAAATTTAATTTACGTATTTCCGATTTTGCATCTTGTACTCCGTGCCACTTAAATAAAAGTCATAAACTTCCTTTTGGCCCCTCAACTTTAAAATCTTATGCTCCTCTCGACCTAATTTTTACCGATGTTTGGACCTCGCCGATACTTTCACCCGACTCATTTAAATACTATATCATATTTGTTGATCATTTTACACACTATATTTGGCTCTCCCACTAAAAAGAAAATCCGACACCCACCTTACATTTAATAAATTTAAAGCTATCATTGAAATATATATTTCGCTACACCAATCCGACAATTCTACTCCGACAATGGAGGGGAATACACGACCCTCACAAATAATCTTAATCTAGATGGTGTCACTCATCTAACATCACCACCTCACACACCGGAACATAACGGGTTTGCGGAAAGACGGCATCGACACATTGTCGAAACCGGCTTAAGTCTTCTTACACACGCCAATTTACCCCTTATTTTTTGGCCTTATGCTTTTTCCACTGCCGTATGTTTAATAAATCGACTTTCAACTCCATCTCTCTACAATCAATCCCCGTATTCCAAACTATTTAAACAAGACCCAAATTACTTAAAATTACACAATTTTGGTTGTCTTTGTTTCCCGTGGCTGCGACCCTACACGACACACAAACTCCAACCCCGGTCTATTGAATGTATATTTGTTGGTTACTCCCTAACCCAAAGTGCCTATCTTTGTCTTGACCCGCTCACTTCCCGTATCTATACTTCCCGACATGTAAAATTTATTGAAAATGAATACCCGTACCCCCGCCTCCTTCAAACTCCTCCAACACCAATATCTATGCATACATCTGAATGGTGCAACATTTCGGTCCCTGTACTCACACAAATACCATCCGTCACATCCATTCCCTCCACTACTTCTCCTAACACCCCTCATGCCTCGCCTAGCAGCCCCTCTCAACCAGACGGCCCTACCTCCTCACCGAGCCCACCAACCTCGCATATCCCTCCAACTGCTCCACCTCCTCCACCCCCTAAACACCATCATACAACTCGCCTATCGAATAATATCAGAAAACTGAACCCCAAATACGCCAAACTAGCCACTGCCCCAACACAATACATTCCCCCGACCACCACTAAACAGGCTCTCCTTGATCCTCTATGGCGTGCGACAATGCAAGCTGAATATGACGCCCTAACCCGCAACAACACATGGACTCTAGTACCTCCAAGCGCGGCAACAAACATCATAGGATGCAAATGGATTTTTCGCATCAAATATAACCCGGATGGTAGCCTAAAGCAACACAAAGCCAGACTTGTTGCAAAAGGTTTTCACCAACACCCCGGCTTAGACTACACCAAGACATTTAGCCCCGTCATTAAACCCACTACCATTCGCCTTATCCTATCCCTAGACGTCATCAATGATTGGTCGCTTCGTCAAATTGACGTGAATAATGCATTTCTCCAAGGTACGCTACATGACTCCGTCTATATGATTCAACCTCCCGGTTTTTCTCATTCCGAAAACTCGAACTATGTCTGTAAATTACAAAAAGCCATCTATGGTCTAAAACAAGCACCACGTGCTTGGTATACCGAATTACAAAATTACCTTGTTCATTATGGATTCCGAAAATCGATTTCTGACTCCTCGCTATTTATTTTAAATAATGCTACCACTAACTATTTGTTCTAGTGTATGTAGATGATATCATAATTACAGGTCCATCTTCATCCGAAGTTGCTAAGTTCATCTCCGCCATTTCCGATCGCTTCTCACTGAAGGACCTAGGCCCGCTATCGTTCTTTTTAGGAATGGAGGTTACCCCGACACACAAAGGCCTTCATCTTAACCAAGCCAAATACATCTCCGATCTCCTAACCAAATACAATATGTCTGACAGCCGACCATCGTCTACTCCTATGCTCACTCACCCACCCCTCACCCTCCTCTCTGATCAACCGACCCAAGACGAAACCAACTACCGAGCCATAGTTGGAAGCCTACAATATTTATCTCTCACACGCCCCGACATCGCCTACCCTGTTAACAAATTGGCCCAACTCCTAACCCACCCGACCTCTACCCACTGGACTGCGCTAAAAAAATTGCTCCGATATCTCAGTGGCACTATCCATCTCGGTACTACTCTTCTCAAAAATACCTCGTTCAACCTCCATGCATACTGTGACGCTGACTGGGGAGGTGACAAAGATGACTATGTTTCTACCACGGGTTACATTGTTTTTCTTGGTAACAATCCTATCTCGTGGTCTTCCAAAAGCAAAGAGTCCTTTCCCGCTCTTCAACTTAAGCAGAATACCGTGCTATTGCTGACACCACATCCGAGGTCCTTTGGCTCAAATCGCTCTTATTTGAGCTTAGCACCCAACCACCTGCCACTCCGGTACTCTTCTGTGACAATCTGGGAGCCACGAACTACTCGGCAAACCCCATTTGACACTCCCGAATGAAACACTTGGCCCTTTCATTCCACTTTGTTAGAGAACAAGTTCACCAAGGCAATATTTGAGTTCAACATATCAACGGTGATGACCAACTAGGTGACACGTTAACAAAACCGCTACCCAAACCTCGACACTCTCTACTCACGTCCAAGATTGGACTTACGCTTCGCCCATCCATCTTGCGGGAGCGTATTAAGGATATACTACCAACTCATCACAAACCTATAAATAAGGAAAGGATCAATCAATAGTCAATGCTCAAATCAATCCCATATTTCCCTCCTAGAATCACTCATGTATCTTCTCACTTTAGGCAAATATTATTTGTAATTATATTATGTTCACACCCTAAGTTTTGTATTATAAAACATTGTACTGTAAAAACAATTAGTATCAATTTGAATTATAACGTTTCTTTACACTTTTTTGTCCTTTTTTTTAAAATTAATTTATCTTACCTTTTAAACGTAGGATTGCCCAGTTTTTGAAGTTGGCAAGTTATTCGCCAAGTTGTGACCGACAAAGAGCAACCTAGTGTTTATTTGATATACTCTTGTCTTTGCATGAACTATGTGGGGAGATTTGTTTATAGCTTTGTGTTTATTTGATCCTCTAATCTTCCCTAATGCTAAAAGTTGTTATTGTAAGGGCCTCCACGACTAACAACACTAATGGTCTAATGCCAGGAAAAGCTTCCCCTAAAAGAATTTTTTGTAATTAATTAATACTCCCTCCACTCAACTCCACACTACACATTTCTTTGTTCACGTTTGCCAACGCGCGTTTTGCGTCGTAAATATAGTTCGCTATGTATTTGCAAAAATTATACGAGTTAGATATTTTTAATATACTCCTAAAGACGAATCAAACAAGATCCCACATGAATATATTTTCTCTTATGTATTAGCCGGAAATTGAAAGATTCTTCTTACTTGTGAATAGTGTTAAAAAGAGAAATGTGTAGTGTAGAGTTGAATGGAGGGAGTACACCCTTATTTCAAGTGGCAGCAACCATTTATGTCGTGGCATTATCAAATGCCTATTGTAGGGCCCTCTTCTTTTATATGACCTGAATTTCACTTATATCCTGAACTAGAAGTTCAAAAGAACAGCCCAAAGTGCACGATTAAATCTCCCTAATACTCGACTTAAGATCCGAGTGGTTCTAACAACACTAATTTGTAATTTTGTATACTCAATGACTCTGTAAATGATTTTGTTCACTCAATACTAATTACTTAACATAATAAGACCACTCACTTCTTCATAGAAACGAACATTTCATAAAACACACAAAACCGAATCTATTTAGACCCCTAATCACCGAAATAAAGACTTGTTGTAACAACCCGAAAAGTACCCAAATTTTTCTAGTAAAAATATTTACTAACACTTTTCAGCAGACTTAAGTTTTTAAAATAGAATTTATTGTTTCGAGTCGTATTTTGAAATTCCGAGTTCGTATTTGGAATTTCTGAGAGATTTCATGAAAATCCCGTTTTTAGTCATCTTTGACTTTTCTTGACTTTTAAGTCGTCTTTGACTTTGCTTGACTTTTTAAAGTCGTCATTGACTTTTCTTGACTTTTAAGTCGTCATAAACTTTTCTTGACTTTTAAGTCATCTTTGACTTTTCTTGACTTTTAAGTCGACTTTGACTTTCGTTGACTTTTCCGACTCACCTCGTAATTTTAAAGACCGAAATTTATTTTGAAAAATAATAAATTTAATTTATTTTTATTATGATTTATTTGAATTTATGATAATTTAATATAATTATTTTGAATTTATTCGGAATTAAAGAATAACTTTTATGATTTACCCCCAAACGTCATTTAACTATTCCCGAGTCCACTTAAGTCCCGAAACAAACCCGGAACCCGACTCTTGCATGAGTCACACGCCCCATGTCACCTATTTTCCACTCATGTTAGATCTTTTAATTAATATGATTAAACTAATAATAATATCTAAGATATTTGTAACTTTATCGGTCTGTCAACTTAAATTCCGCAATCGCTTAAAAACAGACCCGATTTCTCTTCTTTTCTCACGTCTCTTTCTCCTCTCTTACGCTAGATATTTTCTTTTCTTTTGTTTACAATAACATAATATCTAATTAATATCTAGATATTTCATTAAACTATTATAAAACCGAATAATATTTAATTAATTACCGTAATATAATTATTAAACCCGAGTCAATCCCGTAACAACAATTTCAAAACCCGACTCCATATTTCTTCTATATGTCCACGGCTCCTCTCACACTTACTCACTAACAACTTTTCATTTTACAATAAATCAAATTAAGATCTAATTAACACTTTCTTTAATCGTTCTTCATCGTTCTTCGTCGTTCTTCGTCGTTCTTGAGCAAAATCATCATAAAACCTTCATTTCTTATTCAAATCCGTCCTAACTTATATGTCTAAGATCTCCTCTTCGCTCTCCATGTAACAACCCGAAAAATACCAATTTTTCTAGTAAAAATATTTACTAACACTTGTCAGTAGAACTTAAGTTTTTAAAATAGAAATTTTTGTTCCGAGTCTTATTTTGAAATTCCGCGTTCGTATTTGGAATTTCTGAGGGATTTCATGAAAAGACCGTTTTTAGTCATCTTTGACTTTTCTTAACTTTTAAGTCGTCTTTGACTTTTCCTTGACTTTTTAAAAGTCGTCATTGACTTTTCTTGACTTTTAAGTCGTCCTAAACTTTTCTTGACTTTTAAGTCATCTTTGACTTTTCTCGACTTTTTCAGTCAACTTTGACTTCCGTTGACTTTTCCCGACTCGCCTCATAAGTTTGAAGACCGAAATTTTATTTAAAAAAATAATATTTTTGATTTATTTTTATTTAGATTTATTAAGATTTATCATAATTTAATATAATTATTTTGAATTTATTCGGAATTTAAAGAATAACTTTTACGGTTTTAAACCGAACGTCATTTAACTATTCACGACTCATCGTCAATCCCGTAACAAACTCGAAACTCGACTTGGGCATGAGTCACGCGGCCATGTCATCGTTTTCCACTCACTTTAGATATTTTAATTCTTTCGATTAAACTAATACAAATATCTTAGATATTTATTACTTTATCGATCCGTCAACGGAAGATTACGCAAATCGCTCAAAAACAGACCGATTCCTCACCATACCACACGGCTCATTTAGTCCTCTAATAGGGCTTGATATTTCATTACTTTTGACTATAATATTATAATATCTAGATATTATTTCACTTTATCGATCAGTTAACGAAAACTACGCAAAACGCTCGAAATCGGACCCGTCAAGCTCAACATCACACGGCTCCCTTACCCACTCTTAAGCCTTGATATTTTCATTATTTTTCATTACAATATCATAATATCTTGATATTTGTTGTAATTAACTTTATCGTTAATTATATTTAATCGTTTACCGTAAAATAATTATTAAACGCGAGTCAATTACGTAACAACAATTTCAAAACCCGACATCCTTATTTGCCTATATTTACACGGCACACACACCCCACATTACTCACCAACAACTTTTCATTTTACAACAAATCAAATTAAGATCAAAACATCACTTTATTTGATCGTTCTTCGTGTTCTTCGTCGTTCATCATTTGTTCTTCATCGTTCTTGAGCAAAACCTTCATAAAATCTTCGTTTCTTAATTAAATCCATCCTAATTTATATTTCTAGACTCTCCTCTTCGCGCCTCATCTTCACGTACGGTTATATTTCAATTCCGTCAAGATCATTTTCAACACTTTAATTATGGAAATTCATATTTTTAGTTCTAATAATGTTTTCTTGTTATTTCTTATAGGGGAAGATTTTGAAGACGATTTTGGAGACTCGTATATTTTGGGTGAAGATTAGTAGGAGGGTTTCTTATTATATACTTCTTATTATTATTTTGGTGCTAATTGTTTTGGCTAGCTAAGGTAACAATTCCGTTTTACTCGACGAATTAATGTCACATAATCTTTAGTTATGGTTCATGTTATGGTTGTTATGATTTTAGTTAGTAACATAGCTTATGCTTTTGTTTATTTTATTTTTGGTTCATCTTTTATTTTGGGTTCATATTATTATGATTTAGGAATTTTTGGTAGTATTATGATAAGTAATGATTTTTATCATGTTGTAAGAAGTTTGATAATTTTCCATAAAGTTATGATTTTTATGATTTTGTATGAAATTATAATATGTTTAGTGTTCTTGGTGAATTTGATGATTTTCCATAAAGTTATGATTTTTATGATTTTGTATGAATTTATAATATGTTTAGTGTTCTTGGTGAATTTGATGATTTTCCATAAAGTTATGATTTTTATGATTTTGGATGAATTTATAACAAGTTTAGTGTTCTTGATAAATTTTGATGATTTTTAATAAGTTATGTTTTTTTTATGTTGTGTAGGAAATTTTAACAAGTTTAGTGTTCTTGATAAATTTTGATGATTTTAATAAGTTATCATTTTGTATGAATGATTGTTAAAATGGTTGTTTGTTAATTAAAAACAAGTTTAGAATTGATTTGGTGTGGTTGATGATTGAACCGTGGAGGGGGGTGAGAACCGGACCAACCAGACCGGTCCAGGCCGGTTCAGACCGGTCTGGGTTGGTCCATGGTGGGTCCGGGTTTTGGTCTTTGGGTTGTGTCGATGTTTGATTGATTGGTTGTTGTTTTGACGGGTTTTAATTATGATAAGCATGCGGGAAATAATTAGAAGCGGTTTTTATTAAAATTGTCAAAACAGCCCATTGAGCCCAAATCAGGCCGTGAGGCCCAAATCAGGCCCATGTGGGTCCGGCCCAACTCAGCCCGTGGGTCCCACTTTGGGACTTGTGACGGTTTTTGAGTTATCGTCATTTTTATAGCGTTTTGTAATAATTAGCAAGCGAGAAATATTAATAAGTAAAAATATTTAATTAAAAAGGTTTTTCATAAAATTATTATTTCTCACCTGTTAGAAGTTATAAGACGAGATCGTAGTTTAAATTTATATTCTTTAAGTCAAACGGGTTTTCAGGTATAATATAATAATTCACATGTTAGAAGTTTTAATAAAATAACATGTAATGAATATGTTGATTTTATGTCTATGTGATAAAGACTCTGTTTCTAGCCGGTTTGATCCAACGGGTTTGGTCAAACTAAGATCTAGTCAGCACCGATTTGACTGATGACCCGTCGCGGGACTCGGGTCGGGGATTTGTCTTCAAGTAAGGTGGTATTTAATTATGAATTAGCCTTAGTAGATATGAGGCGATATGATATTTGATTATTATTGATATGCAATTAGTCACATGATAGGATGTTTTTCCCGTGACTGTTTTATTATATGGTTGGTGTCGTGTTGACTAAGTACCCATAGAGAATTATGAGTAAATGGCGTCTTGACCATTCTAATTCTAAATGAGTATCTTGGACCATGACATTGATAGGCCCGTACTATCTTTAACGAGTATATAGTTCATGGTTAATAGCTTTTGTGTCACGGCCTGGGGGGCTTATCTCCAAGTCGGGGCATGGCTGCCTGATCCGTTTTGGGACTGGAGCCAGCTTAAGGACTAGCCATCTCTGCTTAGGGGGTCGCCTAGTAGAGTTTCTCATAGACGGTTATGTCATGGGACGGGGAATGGAATAGCTGTTGTCGCTAGGTCTGATCAGTCTAGGACTAGGATGGTTTCCTACCTTGTGGTATAGCCTCGAGTTACAGAAGTCGACTATTGACGGTTCTAAGAACTTATGCCTGTTTGTAGACGTATTGGTCTTTAATGTTTGATGATTCTATGAGTTTTAGAAGGTGAGATGCAAGCCGGCTAAGATTGATAGAGTTTGGATTACCGATTGTTAACTGATTCACATGATTACGTGTTGATTAGGGTTTGCGTGTATCAGGGCCATGTTACATGGTAACCGCTGAGCCAGCATACCAGCTTCCCTACCTCGAGTTATATTTTATTATCGGATTCACATGATAGCTTTCATATGATAGGTTATATGTTAGTTAATTGTTTCATAACATGAAAAGCATATCATATATGTTAAGGTTTTGTATTTTCTATATACATTGCTTTTATGTTGTTCATGTTTCATTAAACTCGACATTTCGTGGCTGGGAGAACTCGGAGTTACTCCCCACTGACTGTGGCTTCCGTGTTTATTTTTAATGCGGTCGAACAGGTGGTGAATGCATATTTGGGGTACATTGACGAGCCAGCGAGCGAAGTATTTACCTTGGACCTATATTCGGTTCTTAGATTGTATATTATTATACACTCTTTTTATTTCCGTATTTATACGGGAGATATGTCTCCCGTCTTGTATAAATTTTATGTATAATATTATTTTCGTTTTGTAATGACCTTTTTATTTATGACACCCTTCGTTATGTATTATATCTTTTATTTAGTTAAATAATTTTTTTTCTTTCCGCGAATTTGAGGGTGTCACAGTTGGTATCAGAGCTATTTTGCTCCCGACGCACGTTTGTGTACCCTTGTAAAAATAACTTGACCTTAATAAAATAATAAACTTGTGAGATAGAAGGGTAAGATGGGTAGATTAGGATTTATGTTGTAGTCTCTTTGTTCTTGCTAAATGATAAGTACTAATCTTTGTTTTCTTTTGCAAGATGCCTCCGAGAATTGACAACACGATCTTAGCAGCTCTTACCGTCATTATCCAAAACCAGCAAAATCAGCAAAATCAGCAAAATCAGCAAGCAAATCCTATTCCTACTCCTATTCCCGACCGTGAGAGACATGGAAGTTGTTCATGGGTTGCTTCTCAACTATCTAGGAGCCAAGCCAAAACCTACGGTGGTGAGGTAGATCCAGTTCAGCTTTCGGGGTGGTTACGTGAAATGGAGAAGAGTTTTTCTCTTTATGATGTCCTTGAAGAGGATAAAGTTCGTCTTGCTTCCCACTTTTTAGTGAAGGAAGAAGATCAGTGGTGGACTCTTTCTGGTCCTACTGCTAAGTTGGAGCCTAATTTTGGGTGGACTCGTTTCCGTGAACTATTGGAGACGAGGTTTTATCCGGATGAGTTGAGGCAGCAGAAGCTGAAAGAGTTTATGGATTTTAAACAGGGGGTTCTTTCGGTGCAAGAGTTCACAAGCAAGTTTAATGAGTTGGCTCATTATGCCACTCGACTGATTTCGAGGGAGGAAGACAAAGCCTTCTTTTACCTAGGGAAGCTTTCTCCCCAGGTGAAGGGAAAGATTAGTAGGGGTTCTACTTCTTTCGTCTCGATTTACAATGATGCCTTATGGGCCGAGAGTTCTATACGGGAGATTGCCGAAGAGGCCCGTACTTCTTATATTGCTCCTAATTCTTATGGCAAGAGACCTTTATATCCTTCTTCCCGACCTTCCTTTTCTCCCTCTTTTCCAAACAAGAGGAGAAACTTCCAGAGTGGACAAGCAGCTCCGACAAACCGTCCCTTTTTCCCGAGCAACAACAACGATCTTAAGGGTCGTGTCTGCTTTCGGTGTAAGATGCCTATGCATCCGGGTGTTGGCTGTTTCAACAAGCCACTTGTGTGCTTTAACTGTCAGAAGCCGGGACACAGGTATAATGAGTGTCCTGATAAGAAGAAGACGGTTTCTACACCGACTATTTCTGGGAGACCTAAGGGTCGTATTTTTATTATGAGCCGAGCTGAGGCCGAGGCTCAACCTGACATAGTGACGGGTATGTTCTCAATTTATGAATTTCCGTGTTTAATTTTATTTGATACGGGAGCTTCTTTATCATTTATTTCAATGAGACTATACGATAAACTACCTATCAAAGCTTCAGTCGGAAAAAGTACTCCTATTTCTTTACCGTCTGGGGATGTATTTTCATGCTCTTATCTTCATTCCGACATTCCAATATCCATAAATGGATCTATATTTCCGGCTAATCTTCTACGGTTTCCTCTTGAAGAGTTCGATATTATTCTGGGCATGGATTGGTTATCTACATATCATGCTCGATTTGAATGCCGTGACCAGAAGATTATTCTCAAAAGCCCTTTGGGTATTCGTGTTTCTTATCAAGGAGTTAGAAAGCAAACAAGGGTGAAGTTAATCTCAGCTATGAAAATGATAAATGTTTTGAAGAAGGGTCATCAAGCATTTCTATGTGTGGTGACTACTTCTGATTCTTCTCTTCCTTCTTTGAAGGATGTTCCTATTGTTCGAGAATTTCCGGATGTATTTCCCGATGAATTACCCGGGATTGCTCCTGAAAGAGATGTTGAATTTTCCATCGATCTAGTTCCTGGAACTGGACCAATTGCTAAAGCTCCTTATCGTATGGCGCCTTCTGAGTTGAAAGAGTTGAGAATCCAACTTGATGACTTGATTGATAAAGGCTTTATTAGTCCTAGTGCTTCTCCTTGGGGTGCGCCCGTACTATTTGTAAAAAAGAAAGACGGTTCTATGCGGATGTGCATTGATTATCGTGAATTGAACCGTGTCACAATCAAAAACAAATATCCTCTTCCACGTATTAACGATCTCTTTGACCAGTTACGTGGTGCTTCAACTTTTTCAAAGATTGATCTAAGATCGGGTTATCATCAAATCCCCGTTCGTGATGAAGATATTCCCAAAACTGCTTTTAGCTCGAGGTATGGTCATTTCGAATTCAATGTGATGCCATTCGGTTTGACTAACGCTCCCGCAATATTCATGGATCAGATGAATCGTACCTTCAGGGAGTACCTCGATAAATGTGTGGTGGTGTTTATTGATGATATCTTGATCTTTTCTAAATCTAAAAAAGAACATGCTGATCACCTTCGAACCATTTTGGGTGTTCTTCGACGCCAAAAGTGGTATGCTAAGTTCTCCAAATGTGAATTCTGGTTGCCCGAGGTATCTTTCCTTGGTCATGTCATTTCAAAAGACGGTGTTATGGTCGATCCAGCTAAAATTGAGGCAGTTGTGGATTGGAAAAGTCCGAAAAATGTGTCCGAGATCCGGAGTTTCCTTGGTTTAGCGGGTTATTATCGTCGGTTTGTGAAAGATTTCTCCAAATTAGCAAGACCGATGACTCAATTGCTAAAGAAGGAAGCAAAGTATATTTGGACCGATGAATGTGAAATTGCCTTCTTGGAATTAAAGAAGAGATTGACTACCGCACCGGTTTTAACTTTACCCGATGATGAAGCTGATTATGATGTATATTGTGATGCTTCAAAGCATGGTTTGGGATGTGTCTTGATGCAGAATAGAAAAGTCATTGCTTATGCTTCTCGACAACTCAGGGTTCATGAAGTGAATTACCCGACTCATGATATTGAGTTAGCAGCTGTAGTACATGCCTTGAAACTTGGAGACATTTCGTATTGAGTTTATTGTCGAATCTACACCGATCATAGAGCTGAGGTGCATTTTTCTCAGAAGAGTTGTAACATGAGGCAGAGAAGATGGTTAGAGTTAGTGAATGATTATGATGCCGAGTTGATTTATCATGAGGGAAAAGCAAATGTTGTGGCAGATGCTTTGAGTAGAAAGACTAGTCATTCATTAAATGCTCTTGGTACTTTACCTGATGAACTAGTAACAGAATTTCAGAAGCTTCAGATACAGTTTGTTGGGAAAGGATTCGATTATCTTGGTGCTTTGACTGCGGAACCTGACTTCTATCGAGAGATTCGTACTGGTTTACCTGAGGATGCTACTTTTATCGCCATACGAGCAAAAATATTACTTGGGCAAGCAAAGGATTGTGTGGTGGATAATGATGGCTACCTTCGTTACCATGGTAGAATGTATGTTCCAAGAAGTGCCGAGTTGAGAAAGAGAATACTTGATGAAGCTCACCTTTCTCCTTATTCTATTCATCCGGGTGGTGACAAAATGTATAAAGATTTGAGACCACAATTCTGGTGGCCTAGGATGAAGATTGAAGTGAAGGAGTATGTTAGTAGATGTCTTACTTGTCAAAAGGTGAAGATTGACCATCAAAGACCCGGAGGTTTGCTGCAACCTTTGGAGATTCCTCTGTGGAAATGGGAGTCTATTTCTATGGACTTCGTGATGGCTTTACCTACTACTTCTAGTGGAAAGAATGCCATCTGGGTTATTGTGGACCGTCTGATGAAGTGTGCGAGATTCATACCTATCAATGAATCTTGGAGGATAGAGGCTTTAGCTGTTGCCTATGTGAAAGAGATAGTCCGCTACCATGGAGTTCCTAAAGATATAGTTTCAGATCGTGATCCGAGATTTGGTTCCCGATTCTGGACGGCTTTGCAAGAAGCCATGGGTAGTAAATTGTTGATGAGTACAGCATTTCATGCCGCTACTGATGGTCAAACTGAGAGAACGATCCAAACTTTGGAAGATCTTCTTCGGGCTTGTGCTTTAGACTTTCACACTTCTTGGGAGAAATGTTTACCTCTGGTGGAATTTTCTTATAACAACAGTTATCATGCTTCTATCAAGATGTCACCATACGAGGCTTTATACAATAGGAAGTGCCGTAGTCTGGTTTGTTGGGATCAAGTTCAGGATGATCATATGTTGAGTCCCGACATAGTTACTGAAACGATTGATCAAGTTCAAGTCATTCGAGAGCGAATGAAAGCTGCTCAAGATAGACAAAAATCTTATGCCGATGTCCGTCGTCGACCGCTTGAATTTGATGTTGATGATCGGGTATTCCTTAAAGTGTCACCAATGAAAGGAGTGAAACGGTTTGGAGTGAAAGGAAAGTTGAGTCCTAAATATATTGGACCGTTTCGTGTGCTTAAAAGAGTTGGTCCTGTTGCTTATCGTTTGGAATTACCTCCGAGCTTGAGTAAAGTTCATGATGTGTTCCATGTTTCGCAATTGAAGAAGTATATCAGTGATCCGAGTCATATTATTCAAGATGAAGTGTTGGACTTGGAACCTAATTTGGCTTTGGAAGAAAGGCCGATTCGTATACTTGAAAGGGCTAGCAAGCAACTCAGAAACAAAGTGGTACCCTTAGTTCGTATCCTTTGGCGTTGTGGAAACGTCGAATCAGAAACTTGGGAACCCGAAGCTAAAATGTTAGCTAAATATCCCGAGCTCTTTGCTTGAGGTAAATCTCCTTCTTTCTTTTCTCTTTCCATTCGATTTACCATTTTGAATATTCCGTTCCTTCTATCGAATATCGCTTCTTATAGATAGATGAATAGAAGCTTTAGTTAGAAATTTTAGGCATAGATAGTAGAATTATTACCTTTACTATGAAATTTTTGAACTGAAAACTTTTTGAAATATTTTAATGATTTCAAGTAGTTTTACCGTCAAGGAGTGTTGAGACTTGTTATTGGAGACGTTCGATAACTAGTTTTCTCATTTATTGATGCGAAGATGTATCTTTTGAGTCTTTGACTTGGGACGTCGATGTTCTTAACCGCGGACGAGAACCTTCCATCCCATTGATAAGACCCTATATTTTTATTACAAGTATATTTTTAACAGTTTTGAAATAGACCTACGTATATGTTACGTTCCTTCTTCTAAGTTTCGAGGACGAAACTTTTTAAAAGGAGGGGTGATTGTAACAACCCGAAAAGTACCCAAATTTTCTAGTAAAAATATTTACTAACACTTTTCAGCAGACTTAAGTTTTTAAAATAGAAATTATTGTTTCGAGTTGTATTTTGAAATTCCGAGTTCGTATTTGGAATTTCTGAGAGATTTCATGAAAATCCCGTTTTTAGTCGTCTTTGACTTTTCTTGACTTTTTAAAGTCGTAATTGACTTTTCTTGACTTTTAAGTCGTCATAAACTTTTCTTGACTTTTAAGTCATCTTTGACTTTTCTCGACTTTTAAGTCGACTTTGACTTTCGTTGACTTTTTCCCGACTCGCCTTATACGTTTGACAAACGCACTTTATTTCCTTAAAACAATACTCTTTTTGATTATTTTTATTTGAGATTATGAGAATTTATGATAACTTTAATCAACTTATTTTGAATTTATTCGGAATTTATAATAAGGTTTTACGGTTTAAACCCGGGAATCATTTAACGATTCCCGACTCATCGTAAATCCCGAAACAAACCCGAAACTCGACTTTGGCATGAGTCACACGCCCATGTCATCGTTTTCCACTCACTTGAGATATTTTAATTGTTTCGATTAAACTAATACAAATATCTTAGATATTTGTTACTTTATCGATCCCTCAACGGAAATTACGCAAATCGTTTACAAAACTGACCCGACAATCACAAAACCACACGGCACTCTCACCCTCTCTTAAGCCTTGATATTTTCATTTATTTTGATTAATATAACATCATATCTTGATATTTAATTTAATTAACTTAATATCTAATTAATTACCGTAATATAATTATTAAACCCGAGTCAATTCCGTAACAACAATTTCAAAACCCGACTCATTAATCCTTCTATATGTACCTGCCCAACCACCCATCATTACTCACCAACAACCTTTTCATTTTACAACAAATCAAATTAAGATCAAATTAATCGTTCTTCAACGTTCTTCATTCGTTCTTGAGCGTTCTTCATCCGTTCTTCGTCGTTCTTGAGCAAAATCATCATAAAACCTTCATTTCTTAATTAAATCCGTCCTAACTTATATTTCTAGAATCTCCTCCTCTCTCTCCATCTTCTAGTACGGTTTATTTTCAATTCCGTCAAAATCGTTTTCAACATTTAATTATGGAAAATCAAGTTTAAGTTCTAATAATGTTTTTCTTGTCTTTTCTTATAGGGGAAGATTTTGAATACGAGTTTGGAGACTCGTATATTTTGGGTGAAGATTAGTAGACGGGTTTCTTAGTTTATACTTCTTATTTTGGTGCTAATTGATCTTGCTAGCTAAGGTAACGATTCCGAGTTACTCGACGAATATATGTTACATGGCTTTTGTTTCTTTTGTTTTTGGTTCATACTTTTAGTTTTTGTTCATGTTGT
Organism: Heliosperma pusillum; assembly: GCA_022085475.1. Taxonomy (NCBI): domain Eukaryota; kingdom Viridiplantae; phylum Streptophyta; class Magnoliopsida; order Caryophyllales; family Caryophyllaceae; genus Heliosperma; species Heliosperma pusillum. Next base: position 48,562 of record JAIUZE010073363.1, on the reverse strand, counting down.
TGTTATTTATGGATTTTTGGTAGTAACATGATAAGTAGTTATTTTTATCGTGTTGTATGAATTTATAACAAGTTTAGTATTCTTGACATATTTTTATGATTTGTACATAATAATGATTTTTGTATGATGATGGTTGAATTGGATGTTTAAAAATGGATGTTGTTAATTAAAACAAGTTTGGAATTTAATTGGAATTTTGGTTGGTTGAACCGTGTAGAATGGCTGGAAAACCGGACCCAAACCAGCCGGTTCAGGCCGGTTCAGGCCCGGTCCAGATCGGTCTGGGTTGGTCCATGGTGGGTCCGGGTTTTGGTCTTTGAGTTGTGTCGATGTTTGATTGTTTTGTTGTTGTTTTGACGGGTTTTAAATATGTTAAGCATGCGGGAAATATTAAGAAACGGTTTTTAGTAAAATCGATCAAAAACCAAAACAGCCCAAAACCAGGCCGTGGGGCCCAGTCCAGGCCCATATAATGTCTCGGCCCAAATCAGCCGTGGGTCCCACTTTGGGACTTGTGACGGTTTTTGAGTTATAGTTATTTTATCGTGTTTTGTAATAATTAGCAAGTGAGAAATATTAATAAGTAAAATATTTAATTAAAAGGTTTTTCATAAAATTATTATTTCTCACATGTTAGAAATTATAATACGAGATCGTAGTTTAATTTAATATCCTTTAAGTCAAGCGGGTTTTTAATAAGATTTAATAATTCACATGTTAGAAGTTTTAAAATGACATGTAATGAATATGTTGATTTTTATGTCTAAGTCTATGTGGAAAAGACTCTGTTTCTAGCCGGTTTGACCAAACGGGTTTGGTCAAACTAAGATCTAGTCAGCCCCGTTTTGACTGATGACCCGTCGCGGGACTCGGGTCGGGGATTTGTCTTCAAGTAAGGTTGTATTTTATTATTGAATTAGCCTTAGTAGATATGAGGCGATATGATATTTGATTATGATTTATATGCAAATAGTCACATGATAGGATGTTTTTCCCGTGACTGTTTTGATTATATGGTTGGTGTCGTGTTGACTAAGTGCCCATAGAGAATTATGAGTATATGACGTCTTGACCATGCTAATTCTAAATGAGTATCTTGGACCATGACATTGATAGGCCCGTACTATCTTTAACGAGCATATAGTTCACCGCTTGATAGCTTTTGTGTCTCGGCCTGGGGGGCTTATCTCCAAGTCGGGGCATGGCTGCCTGATCCGTTTTGGGACTTGAGCCAGCTTAAGTACTAGCCATCTCTGCTTAGGGGGTCGCCTAGTAGAGTTTCTCGTGTACGGTTATGTCATGAGACGGGGAATGGAATAGCTGTTGTCGCTAGGTCTGATCAGTCTAGGACTATGATGTTTTCCTACCTTGTGGTATAGCCTCGAGTTACAGAAGTCGACTATTGACTGCCCTAAGAACTTATGCCTGTTTGTAGACGTATTGGTCTTTCATGTTTGTATGATTCTATGAGTTTTAGAAGGTGAGATGCAAGCCGGCTAAGATTGATAGAGTTTGGATTACCGATTGTTAACTGATTCACATGAGTACGTGTTGATTAGGGTTTGAGTGTATCAGGGCCATGTTACATGGTAACCGCTGAGCCAGCATACCAGCTTCCCTACCTCGAGTTATATTTTATTATCGTATTCACATGATAGCTTTCATATGATAGGTTATATGTTAGTTAACTGTTTCATAACATGAAAAGCATATCATATATGTTAAGGTTTTGTATTTTCTATATACATTGCTTTTATGTTTTTCATGTTTCCTTAAACTCGACATTTCGTGGCTGGGAGAACTCGGAGTTACTCCCCACTGACTGTGGCTTCCGTGTTTATATTTAATGCGGTCGAACAGGTGGTGATGCATATTTGGGGTACATTGACGAGCTAGCGAGCGAAGTATTTACCTTGGACCTATATTCGGTTCTGAGATTGTATATTATTATACACTCTTTTATTTCCGTATTTATACGGGACATATGTCTCCCGTCTTGTATAATTTTTATGTATAATATTATTTTCCTTTTGTATGAACCCTTTTTATTTATGACACCTTTTATTGTATTCTTATCTTTTATCTAGTTAAATTATTTTTTTTCTTTCCGCAAATTTGAGGGTGTCACAACCCAACTCTTCCAAGATCGTCTTGGTTTAAGAAAGCACAAGAGCCTAAGCTCTGATACCACATTGCAGCAGGATTAGGGGGGTCTATGCGTTTTTGTGGAGGACCCATGAAATGACCCATAGTCCAAAAGATAACCAAGGGGCTGCCCCAAAAGTGGCAGCACAAAAGGAGGACTTATGGGGGTTTATTTGTGTCTTAAGCCTATGAAAAACATGAAAGATATGGTTGTGAACCAAGGGCCACAAGACCGGCTCATGGCTCGACCCACAACCTACTCGAACTAAGGAGTTAAACCACACAAGTTTACCTCCCTAACTCAAGCTCGATATGATTAAGACCCAAACTACAGACAAGCACAAGTTTGGACCTCAACCTGGACAGGAAGTTTAGCTTAGCTCACAGCCTAGCACAGAACCAAACTAACCTCACTAACAGACGTAGGTCGATTACCCACACCCTAGCACAGGGTAACCACCAGTCCTGGCCGATTAGGAGAGCTTAACCACAGCCTAGCACAAGTTAACCTCCCTTAATCGTACAACCAAGAAAGGCATGGCCACTATTGGTTGTGACGAGGTGCTCCTTGAGCTAACCCTCAAGTTTGTATTTGACACAACTCTTTTAATTCATTATCAAAAACTGAATATTACATGGGGTGGTGAGTTCCTTATATAGAGGCTCACATTACATCCTATCCATTCATCTAAAAAGCTATATCTAATGGCTACAATTAAAAGGAGCAAGAGGACAATATGATAAAGCAATACAAACAAAAGGACATCATAAAAGCTAGTTTGAACAGTCCAAGGGACTGTTGAAACTGGGACAACAAATTTTGTCCATGGCAGGGGCCCTCGTCCTTGTCATGACTAGCCATGTCCTCGTCATGACTAGCCATGTCCTTGTCATGACTAGCCATGTCCTTGTCTTTGGACTTGCTTTGGCTTGGGCAAATGTGGCTGGCATGTCACTGTTTTGACCGAGACAATGGGGCTGCTATGCTCTTGTCTTGACCGAGAGAAAATGGACAGCCATGTCCTTGTCTTGCTGCTAGTCCTTGTTGCTCGTCTTGTTCCTCCTAGGGCTGTCATGGCCTTGTCATGGCCGTGTCTTGGTCTTGCCAAGGTGCTGCCATGTCCTTATCATGGCCGTGTCCTTGTCTTGCCAAGGCTGGCCTGTCATTGTCACGACTTGTTTGGCTGAGACAAGGGACTGCCATGTCCTTGTCTTGGCTGCCAATTCTTGTCCGTGTCCTTCCTTTTGGCTTGGCATCTTTATGAGACATAAGAGGGACCATGTGAGGTTGATTGTCCTTGGAATCTTTGGATTTGTGATCACCATTAGGCCTTGTAAACATGGCTGCCAACCATGAATTATTGCAGCCCTTTGGAGTCGATTTGTTGCACCTTGCCAAGGTAGCTCACCCGTCCTCGTCTATGACTCAATTGGCTCCCAAGTTCTTGTCTTGGCCTCCTCATTTCTTGCCCAAAATGCTCACGAAATGCCTTGTAAGGACTTAATTAATTAGCCTCCCATTTTCAGTCATGGTACTTGTTTCTTCAAAAAGATGAGCCTCTTCGAAAAAGGCCCCCCCCCCCCCCCCCCTTTACTACACTTAATATGCAAGATACTCACGTAAAATATATAATATTAAACACAAATATACTAGCAATGGAATACACGGACACAGTCATACAATCTCGTCTTATTTTAACCAGTCACGCAGGTTCATAAAAAAAATATGACGAATTTAATTGCTACCGATTAAACCAATTTCCAACCGCAAAATCTCAAAACGTCTTCTCGCTAACGCCTTTGTTAAAATGTCAGCCCATTGATTTTTAGTACTACAAAATTCGAGTTTAATGTTGCCCTTTTCAACATGGTCACGTAAAAAATGATCTCTAATGTCTATATGCTTAGTACGAAAATGCTGAGTTGGATTCTTAGAAATAATAATAGCACTCGTATTATCACAAAATACAGGCATACAACCAACATTAACACCATAATCACATAGTTGTTGCTTTAACCAAAGTAGTTGAGAACATACCAGTCCTGCAACGATATATTCGGCTTCAGCAGTAAATAACACAACCGAATTTTGCTTCTTTGAACCCCAAGTAATTATGCATGGTCCAACAAACGTAGCGAATCCAGAGGTACTTTTTCTATCTAAAGAACATCCTTCATAATCTGCATCTGAATATCCTACTAGATCAAAATTACACTCAAGTGGATACCACAAATATAAACTAGATGTACCAATTAAATATTTCAAGATACGTTTAACTGCAATCATATTTGACTCTTTAGGACATGATTGAAATCTAGCACAGACACATACGCTGAACATAATGTCAGGTTTACTTGCAGTTAAATATAATAAAAAACCAATCATACCTCGATATGTAGTTTCATCGACACACTTACCACTTTCATCTAAGGTCAACTTTTTATCAGTTACCATAAGTGTGTCCATTGGATGAGCGTTCTCCATACCAAATTTTCCAATTAGCTCCTTGACATATTTTTGTTGGTGAATCTTTATTCATTCCTTAGTTTGTTGAATTTGCAATCCTAGGAAGAATTTCAATTCCCCCATCATGCTCATTTCAAATTCTGAGGTCATTAGATCTGAAAAGTACTTGCACAATTTATTGTTACTAGAACCAAAAATAATATCGTCTACATAAATTTGAGCAACAAGTAAATCAGAATTCTCGGATTTTAGAAATAGGGTCTTCTCGACAGATCATCTTTTAAAATTGTTTTGTAATAAAAATTTGGACAATCTGTCGTAACAAGCCCTAGGCGCTTGTTTCAAACCATATAAAGCTTTATCAAGTTTAAAAACATGGTTTTGAAATTTTCTATTCAAAATTCCGGGAGGTTGTTCAACAAAAACCTCTTCTTCCAAATATCCGTTAAGAAAAGCAGTCTTAACGTCCATTTGATACAGTTTTATTCCTTTATGAGCTGCGAAGGCGATAAGCAAGCGAATTGCTTCAAGTCTTGCTACTGGTGCAAAGGTCTCGTCATAATCAATTCCTCCTTGTTGATTATATCCTTGAACGACCAAACGAGCCTTGTTACGAACTATAACTCTTGAGTCATCCAATTTGTTTCTAAATACCCATCGAGTACCAATCACAGTTCGATTATTTGGTCGTGGCACTAGATTCCAAACCTTATTACGTTCGAACTGTTGAAGCTCTTCCTGCATTGCCATAATCCAGTCGGATTCTGCAAGTGCTTCTTTGATGTTGGTAGGCTCTATGGTAGACAAGAAAGAATAGAATGAACAAAAGTTATTTAATGTTCACCTAGTTTGAACTCCCTTATTCAAACTTCCTAGGATACTATCCATAGGATGAGAACTCTTATATTTCCATTTCTTACAGTTCTTAGGCTCATCATCATCTGATGAACTCTCAATTTCCTCAAATGATTCAGAGTCAAGATTGGTTCCCCCTGAGTTGAACTCTGGGGTTGTCGCTAAAGTTGGTACAATTTCAGTTACAATATCTTAAATATCTTTTGCATCAAAAAGGAAGGATTCTTCAAAGATTCCACCTTTAATCACCAATTGTTGATTATGTCCATTTAATCTTATTTCTTTTCTTGAAATTCGGTAATTATTCTTAATTAGTCTCTTTTAATATTGTCTTAACCCATCTTAAAAATTTTTAACCCAGAATCTTGAGGAAATACCGTCGCTATGCATGAATTAGTTAATTGATACCTATAAAAATTGGGAAGACTCGTGGGTGCCCGTACTACCAAGAATTTAGAGTTTAAGTTAGAGTCTTTTTTTAACACCCCAAAATACCAAAGAGTCTTACAAGACCTCCTTAGTACTTCGTGATGCTACCATCTCGGTTACCCGAGGTAGTACATATCAAATCAAGCGATAAAGAAACAATACTTGATTAATTATATTTAACCTTTATTACAATAATCCAATTACAACAATATACAATAAACTCGTTTCACAAATCTAAGACTCAACGGAAGTAAATGTGGCCGCCGACTCGTCGCATCCCAGCTATCCCAATTATCGGCGAACATCACCTACTAAACAACCTGCTCCCCATCCCCCAATGGACAATCACAGTTTTTTAAAACAATAACAGGGTCAGTAATCGTATATACCGACCAATGTACAAGATAAGCACAAGGGAAAGAGAAACCGGAGGGCCACCGCAGCGGGTACCTCAGTAGACTCAGGTTACCATCCTCGATCTACAAAAACCACAAATTGACCATGGACCACAGCCACAGGCGTCGAACTTTATTTCATCTCACCGCAGCGAGATAAAACCAGAACATTAATGTGCACATCCCCCACGTAGCGGCATAGCTACGGGGGCGAAATCGGGGTGTAATCCGTCTCCCAACGGAATCACCAATCAGTAACCATAGTAAAAACCCAAACTTCACCCGAACTCCATCATCATCATCAATCACAAAAAGTAACATATAATCTTATCACATCAATTAGCATAACAAATACTGAGTAGGGAAACCCTACCTTATTGCAATTTCGCAAGTAATCAATCACAAGTATTCACATGTTGATCCTTCACAAATTCAACACCTACATAACATATATATGTTGGAGTAAGTGTCCTCAACAATAGTGCGATCACATAATTAAATCTCAATAATAAGAATACAAAAGGGATGATGAGTATTATAGTCAACTGGTCAACATAAATCGGTAACGATTGGCTCAATTGAGTTTGACGTTACTGTCGTAGGACGGTGAAGATCAGTTGATCTCTTGAGGTCACACCTAAAGAACAATCACCTAATCATGTACATTAACTAATTGTATAGCGATACAGATTAATTAATCCCTTAAATTGAACTAAGTTTATTTTGTAAGTGAGAATAACATCTTATGTTAATATGATTAAATAAGATTCATTTTAGTAATTTAATCGTTATATTACTAACAATGCATTATGTTTATGAAACATTTGAGATAAGCAAAATTGGTTGATTATAATTACAAATTGTTGTAGATTATATTAACCAAATATGAGATGACCCATTTTATATACATGTAATTATAAAATGTGACTTAAAATGTTAAGTCTAATTATTTCTTATTAAATTGCATTTAAATTGGTTAACTGCACATTTATAAGCTAAATTACATGCTACATGTCACATTTCACACTTGTGACAAATGACAAAATGCAAAAATAAAATGGACACCCATGTTATATGGGTGCACCGGTTTTAGTGGGTTAGGGTAGGGGTTTAGGTATTATTAGTTGTTCTAATTAAGAAGTAGACACAATAATTAAAGCCTAGACCTAGACTTTGAGCTAGTGTATTGTTAAGAACAAAAGCAAAAAGCAAAACTCTTCCCCATGAGCATGTGTGGCCGGTCCATGTGTGCTAGATAAGGAGATGTTTTCTCCTTATTTAGTTTACACTTGATCTCATATTTGGATGCACACTTATCTCTCTAAATCCCTTCATTCTCACACTAAACTCAAGAAGTTCATGCAATATTTAGAGTTCATATATTTTAATAAGTTTACAAGAGTAGTAAGAGAGTTATTAGAATTATTTAAGGGTGACTACTATATATACTAGTGTAGTATTTTGTAGAAATTAAGGGGTAGTCTTGGGTGCAACTAATTGGAGAGTTTCTAATTTGAAACTTGGAAGATCATCCTTCTTATTTAAGCTCAAGAACAGTATTTGGAAGTTGTCCAAATATTGTGCCCATATTGTTCAAATTCAATGTAAGGAAAAATGTTTCTTCTTATCTTTGTCTTATTTTGTAATGCATGCATAAGTTCCATTGGTTTAATGAGTAAACTAATCACAAGATGTTATTAGAAATGTCTAAGATTGAGTTTAAGAAACCAACAAGCGGTATCAACAGCTTTGGTTGTTGCATGCATAATCGATTTATAGTTTTTTCGAGTTATTGTAACTTAAAAAAAAACTAGTAATTTGTGTTTTATAAGATAAAATTACAAAGTTAATTTAATGTCAATATATTCTGGTCCTAATATTATTTTAGGTCATTTTGATGATTTATGGAAATTTATATTGCTCAAATATGATTTTTAGTGTTTTTATTACATTTTAATGAGTAAAATGATGTTTAAAATGCTAAAACTAGTTAGACTTATCTTATGACCTTGAAATCTTTACACAATATCACACATTCATTTTACTTACTGTATGTAAAATTTCATGTGAAGGGGACTTATTTCGCATGATTTATGACTTTTATATGATAAAATGGAATAAATAAAGGTCAAATGGTTAAAACTACTTCCGCTTTGAATCTGACCATAAAATTTTAGTATGTTGTCACATGTATGTTTTCTTGTTAGACTGGAGAATTTGAGACTAATGTGATTTGTCGAGCATGATTTATAGATTTTTAATGTAAAAATGGCATAAATAGTGACTTATTTAGCAAATATAGCTAAAATAAATTTCATGTTAAGAGAAAATTGTTCCCAGTTGCTTAAATGTCCCACATTACTGATCTAAAGTTGAAAATTTAATTTGATTAATTTTCACATGCTTTATGTATTTTATTGCATAAAACCGATAAAGCGCTACCGATTTTTTCTCAAAAACGATTCGAAATTTTTAACCATGATTTTTGAAATTATGAGTGTGATGGAAAATTTCCAGAATGTAAAAAAATTTAAAATTTAAAATTTGAAATTATTGTAATTAAATTTGGATTTATTTGATTAAAATATGATTTTTAAAAGTCTAATTTTGAGCATTTAAATAACATGTTGAATTATTGTCAAAAATTGGGTAATGGCTAATTTTTGAGTCCTAAATCAGTTGGGATAATTAACTTGGACTTAAATATGATTTAAGTATTGTTTTGTGATTTTAAGAAGTTATTACTACGCATTTCCGTAAAACCGGGTTATGTACGATAGAAACCGTAAAATAGGGCGATTTGACATTTAAAATGAGCATGTATACATATTATAATGCTGCATTTTTATATATGAATGTCATATTTTCTCTTATGAATGTCATATTTTGGTTTATGTAATTTGGAATTATGTAATTTATTTCTTGTATGGCCTTTGTTTTAATCGATATTGCCCGAAATGTCAGGGAATATTGATTCGGTTGTAATTTATTGTGATCTCGTATCACTTTTATTGTATTATTTTATTTTACAAATGTATAATAGAAAACTATTGTAATTTTATTATATATTTTGTAACTATTTGTAAAACCGGAGTTTCCCAAAGACAGTGCCATTCGGAAAGGAGTTCCGAGAGAGAAACGGTGACCTTGGGAGGCGTACTTATGAAGTTCAAGGGACCAAAGGAGTTGGTTTCCAAATATGTAATAGATTATATGATTTTCTATTCTAGGAAAGGCCATACTAGGAATTTTTTTTATCCTTGCATTTTATTTAATATGTTTGCATGTGTTGCCAAATCGCCATAACATGTCATGCATATTTTCATCGAGTATTCGACCGTGTCATTTACAATTATCGATAATTCATCAATTTAGTTCACTTAAACGAGATAGATAATAAATTGACATGACCTCTCATAATAAATAATTGAGATCAACCCTTACCAAATGTAGAACCCATGAATCCCAATTTCGCAAGGAAGTAGGCTCGGCTCACCGGGGTACTAAACTTGTTACGTTGGGTAAGTGGGGTAATAAAGGTTATTATTTCGAAATTTGGATTGAGCTCAACGGAAGTATTCGTGACCGTAGCCGCATGTGTTCCGGGCTTAAGATAAATATTAAAGTAATATTATCGACCGAGAGTTCTAATGTAGAATCGATTAAAGAGTTAATCCACCGAATTATATTAATAAGGGATGAATCGGCTTACCGTGCCCAAATTGATATGAATTTGGATCTCAGAATCATTTATAATAGTTGGGTAGAGGTCACTATTTAAATGTTAAAACTTGTTTAAATTTTTTACAAGTATTTAAAAATGATAAATATTGACATTTCCTTTATGTCTAAAATTTGTAGTTAATATTGTTTATTCGCAATGGAAAATGTTAATTCATCCACCACCACCTATGCTCCAACTGTCACGAATGTCTCATGGCTTCGATCCTTCATGGATCGATGCAAGTTAGAAAAGAATGGCGCTAATTTTACCGATTGGGATATGCAACTCTGCTTGGCCGCGGAGGGTGACGACAAGTTTCATTACCTTTCGGGCCTCTCCCATCAAACCTTACGAAAGGTCAACCGCCAGCGCAAGGCGAGCCTATGATGCTTACCATAAAGAGTCTGCCACAATCAAAATTGTTTTGATCTTATTGATGGAGGCCGATCTTCAAAGGAGTGCCATAAAGATGAGCACGGCCTATGAGATCTATGCCAAGCTTGTGACCATGTTTTCACAAACTCCTAGGATCATACAATATGAGACGGCTTCCGCATTTTTCGACATGAACCTAAAAGAGGGCCAAAAGTTAGCCCTTATGTACTAAAATTGATTGAGCATGTCGAGACTCTCAAAATGCAAGGGGTTGACATTCCCGAACAACTAGTTATTAATTGAGTACTTCATTCCTTGGGAAAAATCAAGGCTTATGTGCAGTTTAGGGTAAACTACAATATGCAAAGCATGAAAACCTCTCTTCATGAATTGCAGAAGATGCTTGTGCAAACTGGGAGAGACATGGGGCTAAATGTTAGCACCTCCAAGGATGTACTCCATATTAATAATAAAGTAAGGGGAAGTTCAAGAAAAGGTGGTAGTAAAGGGAAGAAGCCCTCCACGTTCAAGGGAAAGGGTAAAGCTATTGAGAATAGCTCTCCCATGCCCAAGAAGGGTGCCTCCAATGAGGAAAAATGCCATTATTGTAATGGCATAGGGCATTGGAAGAGGAATTTCTCTAAGTGTCTTGGAGATCTTAAAACTGGAAAGATTGTTCCAGTAGGTAAATATTTATCCCTATCGTTTATGTTATGATTTCAACTTTGGTATATAGATACGAGTTGTGATTCTTACCCTATTTAATTTTAATTAGGGCATCCTAGCAAGGATAAATGCAAGGACAAGAAAGTCTAAGAAGGCTCTTCAAGGGAAGCTAAGGTAGCTACCCATGATTGAAGACCTACGGAAACTTGGTCTCATTTTGAATTGTCTAAATTTTGGGATGTATTTTGAGAAATTGTTTTTAGAACTTTTATAATTTCCTTGTTTGACATGGAAATTTGTTCAATTCCTTTTATAAACATTGGTTGTAATTGGATTTAGTGACTTGGTTTTCAACCCAAGTCACTCCGTTTGTTAAAACTTTTAAGTTCTAAAAAAACTTGTCATCATATTCTACTTGCACTAATACCATAAATTGTATCGACTCAAATTGATCATATTAGTATTATGATGATTGGATCATTATAATAGAAGACTAAGAATTCGATTCTCACTTTGAAAGATCAATTGTTAAGTCAAAATTGAGTTATTGAACTCAAAGTAGGGAATCTACCAAACCAATTGGCCACACCACTTATAAACATTGTAATTGACATGAATATGAGTACACCTCTTTAGCTTATAAAACTAGTCTATCTCGAAGCTGAGATTTCATGTCTTTACAATGAAGTCTTTAGTAGATCACTTAAGGTCATGTTGTGCTACTTCTACCTCCCTCACGAGTATGAGTACAAAATTGTTTGTGGCTCATAAGGCTATCTTTAAAGAAAAATAGTTGTATTTTTCTAAAGATAGAGTGGGAGAAAATAAGCCACAACGAAAAACTAGTTAGGTTAGACTCAAGACTAGTGAGGAGACCAAAAGAAAGCATTCTTAGGTGAATCCTTAAACTAGTGACAAGACCAAAAGAAAATGTTCTTGATATAATAAGATTATGATCTTTGAAGTGGAAGTACCTAGAAATTTTATATTTCGTTTTTCTAAAGAGACTTATGAAACTATGTGGAATCTATGCAAAGGTATGATATATTTGGAGTTGTCCAATAAATCATTCCATAGACATGAAAATGTTTTATTTGGAAGTGTCCAATAATACATGAAAATGTCTGCAAAAGCTAAGTTAATGCGTAACTATGCTTAGATCCATATCATCACTAAAATACCTCATAGTAGCTGACAAGATCACATGTCCAAATAGGGATTTGGAATAGGATGTTTACATGACACAAGCCTATGGTATCTACCATGAGGTTATGATGATCTTTTCTATTATGAGATATAAGAAGAGTTTCACTCGAATTGTCAAAAAGTCATGTATAGACATGAAATTCAGTGGGAGTTAAAGTCATGTATAGACATGAAATTCAGTGGGAGTTAAAGTCATGTATAGACATGAAGTTAAGTGGGAGTTAAAGTTATCATGTTAAGACATGAAGTTTAGTGGGAGAAATTGTTTTCCACGCGTGAATGACGTATCACTCATTGTGAGTAACGTATTCGTGTTACTTTTTTGAAAGGAATAGTTGGATTTTAATGCTGGATGAAAGAGGACAACATGTATACTAAAATCAAAATCTATTGTGGAATAAAAGATTTTAGTTTGGCATTTAGAAAAGTGTCTTATATTGATAAGATCCTTTATCTATTTCAACAAGTTAAAAAAGGTTATTCATGTTGATGAAAGTGGGATCACTATGAAAGGGTCATAGTCATCCACTGAACCTAAGAGTTGTTGATCACATGAGTACTAATGTTTCCGCCATTAGGCCTATCATGTATGTCATTACAAGCACGAACCTAAATGTATTGTATGCTGGGAGCATGACAAGCCAATAACAAATCAATCCACATGAGTGTCATTGGATAGCCTACAAGGACATCCATAGGGTTCTCAAGGAGAACTAGGGATTCATTCTTGTGTTTGGTAGAGAAAATTTGGATATGTGGTAAAGGTTTCACAAACCCAATTTTCCAAACTTATAAGGATTTGTTGAAATCCAAGGCGTACTTTTGTTATACATAAAGTGAATAAGCTAAAAGAATGATTGATGAGTCAATCATTATAAATTCTACAAATAGAGACCTAGTACATTATGATGAGGATAAGGTGGCATACAAGGAGCTAATGTTAGATCCTTTCACATAAATACTTATCAGTTATCATGATAACGAGTGGGAGCATCTTTCAAGTTAAAGAGTCCAACACTAGATAGAGATCTAGACATGTACGTAGATGAATTCATGTTATTAGAAATAACGTCGGATGGAAGGAAAAAGCAATTCACAAGGTTGGAATAAATGAATATATGGTATATTCACTACCCAAGCCTTTATTGCATTTAATAAGATCGTCATGAATTGTCATGGACGAAATAAACTTTAGATTATATGATATGAAGCAATAACATTGTGTTGATTGTTCATATATGATAATCACATTTATCGTTTAAGTTCATAGAACTCGTTTTGTGCTTTGTTATATCCAAATGGATTGTAGAGACAATTTTGAACCCCATTAAAGTGGACTGGATTAACATAGCATTGACCCCTAGTTTCTTATATGAGGTGACGTCTCAAAGTGACTAGAGTGTGATGCGATTGATGGCAAGTTCAAGTGTCATAGGGTCATAAGGGATGACCAGTCGATCACATAGACAGGTTGTAAGGGACAATCTGTGTGACATCCCTCGCGAATGCGGAAATATAAAACATACAAGCATGATGAAATTACCCCGTCTAGTCGGATTTACCCCATCTATCATAGTTGGTCAAGATGAAATTACCCCGTCTAGTCGGAAATACGGTATTTTAAAAACTTTTATACATGCAAGATAGATAAAACGAGGAGTGTCAAAATATTACAAACTAAGTACGGAATATAACAAAGAGACGGAGTCTCTCAACATGTTAACAAAGAACAAGTGTTTAGCAAACTAGCTAATTAACGACTAGAGGTTAATCTTCCAGGGACAACGCCCGCTAGCTCACACCCGAACCCAAAATAGCATAAGCAAAAAGCCATCCATGCAAGCAACCTGTTCATTCATGAAAAACATGAACGCCACAATAAGTGGGGAGTAACTCCGGGTTCTCCCAGCCATATCACATTAAACGTACATAGAAGGAAATACAAAAGTAAAATCATGCATATATGAATATACATGTGAGATACGATAAGAATAAATAGGCAATTCGATAAATAATGATAAGAACATATGGAATGCAAATCCGAATCCATCATGTTGTTCAAAGACTCGGGGAAGACACTCTTAGGAAACCGAATACGCTCACTAGGGCTTGCATCTCACCGTTAGCGGTATAAGTTTGATAAGATTGAGACTCGACAGACAAACCAAGTCAAGTCATGCGGTGATCACAATAAATCCAACATATTATCATCCATTCACGAACCAAGACATTGACGGTGTCCAATCATGCAATGACCATGAATAATATCATGAAATCACGCATTCAAGAACGACACAAGACGACATCTCTCACGGTAAATGAAACGCCCTAGCATCGTGTACATGGCAAGTATGATTAAAAGGCATCCACGAGATAAGACGTTTCCCTGAACGAATACACGATCAATTTTTCGTATATGTAGACTAATTTCCTCCTGGTAGGACGACGATAATAATACGGTCCTAGTCTAAACCTGGCCAGACTCTCGGAATAAACGTGTTCCGATTCGACATGCGATAAACGTTTCGCATCCAAGACTCGGTCAATCATAGACGCCGAGTACCCCAAATTCGGTCGATAATTCACGAAAGAGGCGGAAAAGAGCTCAAGCCTCATAACAAGCGGTACGCTACATGCAAAAAACACCACCTCGCAAGTACACAACATTTGACGGCCGGGTCGATCAACGCATAGCGTTTAACTCCCAACAACGTCGTCGTATGCCCACTACACATGCAATAAAGCAGTAGGATACCTCTCCGTTCCGACATTACAGCCTTACGAACGGGAAGGTAGCCAAGGGAATGAGAGTACAAAGCACAAGACAAAATAGTGCTCAAACCGTATCATTTGTAAAAACCGACTCAAAGTGGGACATAGCAAAAACCGTCACAAAACATGAGAATATGGCATTGTATAAATGTAACTATGATAAACATGAATCAATACATGATATATAAGCATTAGACCAAGTTTAAGAAGCATAATAAATAGGAAACATATATATCTCTCCAAAACAACAAGTTTGGAAACTAACTAAAACAAGGGTTCACTTCAAACGGTCATAAACAGAGTTCTAGACATGCAAATATTGAAATTCCAAGTCGAGGTGATAGCTTATCCTCTTACGGTTCCAACGATAGGTCACAAACCCAAAACAAGCAAGTAACGAAGGAGATATGATCATTTTACGAAAAGGGGTCAGTGCAGTGAAACTGCACAAGTCACGACCGTGACTTGTATTTCACGCCCGTGATATGTGTTACCAATTCACCCGACAGCCTTCAACATAAATTCAATCCTATCATTTCCAATTCTCATAATCCATTTCTAATAACTATCAACAATCAATATTCATCATCAACAATCATCAAATAACAACAATCATCATCCATAACATGATTCCTAAACTTACTAATCGTCTTCTAATACGATTTCTAGCATATAAGCATGTAAAACACGTAAATGATATCGAGTAACCCTTCACCGTTACCTTTACGCGTCTTTAATCGATTCTAAACCTTCCTAGTCTCCACCTACATACAATTAGATAATAAAGATGAATATCATTCACCTTGAGAAAGACGGATAATTTAAAAAGCGAGAAAGACGGTAATTTTATTACCAATACGGATAGAGGAAGCTAAGAGGGGAAGAATAAGACGAACTTACGTGAATTTGAGCAAGAAATGAAGGCGTAGTGACGATTTGAAGACGGATCAAAAATGGAGGCAAGGTTTCTTTGGTTTCTTAGAGAAGAAGGAAAGTTTTTGAGTTGTGGGAAATGAATTAGGTTTAGGGTGAGGAAGGGAGTATATGAAGGAGAAAGTCAACGAAAGTCAAAGGCGGCTCAAAAGTCAAGAAAAGTCAAACTCGCCTTAAGACGGGATTCTCATGGAATCTCGCGGAAATTCCAAATACGAACTCGGAAATTCTAAATTCGACTCGGAAATTTAAATTTACGATTAAAACTAAAATTCGCTGAAAAGTATCCGTAAAATATTTTTACTAGAAAAATAGGGTACATTTGCGGGTGTTACAATCTGTCGGGCGGTGACCGCTTATAGAGTTCTGGCAATTCTTGTAGCCTGGTCGTGGCAAGAGCTACTATAGTATTCTTTTTTAGTCAATTCTTTGACTAAAGATTGTTCGCCTAAGGTGGTAGAGTTTCAGAGTTACTTTGATTTATGTTCTACGACCTTGGTAACTGGGGTCAAATGAGCATCTTTTGGGTTATGATGAGATGTGGCTATTCGAAGGAAATAGTGCGATAGGATTTGTCCATCCCTTGTCAGGGTTTTTTTAAAATATCAAGGCCACTCGAGGAGTAGTAAGCTGAAAATGCGTGGCCACGCTCGGAAGGTATCTATGGTAGATAATTCCGGTCAGACAATTACTCTCCAGATCGAGGAAACCACTCTTGATATGATCAAATACAAGTACGACCTGCAAGACACCTTGCATTGAGTGGGAGATCGTAATAGGACAAGAGAATTGGTGACGCACACTTGTCTCAGACAAGTGGGAGATTGTTGAAGTAAGTGTCCTCAACAATAGTGCAATCACATAATTAAATCTCAATAATAAGAATACAAAAGGGATGATGAGTATTATAGTCAACTGGTCAACATAAATCGGTAACGATTGGCTCAATTGAGTTTGACGTTACTGTCGTAGGACGGTGGTGATCAGTTTATCCCTTGAGGTCACACCTAAAGGACAATCCCCTAATCATGTACATTAATTAATTGTATAGCGATACCGATTAATTAATTCCTTAAATTGAACTAAGTTTATTTTGTAAGTGAGAATAACATCTTATGTTAATATGATTAAATAAGATTCATTTTAGTAATTTAATCGTTATATTACTAACAATGCATTATGTTTATGAAACATTTGAGATAAGCAAAATTGGTTGATTATAATTACAAATTGTTGTAGATTATATTAACCAAATATGAGATGACCCATTTTATATACATGTAATTATAAAATGTGACTTAAAATGTTAAGTCTAATTATTTCTTATTAAATTGCATTTAAATTGGTTAACTGCACATTTATAAGCTAAATTACATGCTACATGTCACATTTCACACTTGTGACAAATGACAAAATGCAAAAATAAAATGGACACCCATGTTATATGGGTGCACCGGTTTTAGTGGGTTAGGGTAGGGGTTTAGGTATTATTAGTTGTTCTAATTAAGAAGTAGACACAATAATTAAAGCCTAGACCTAGACTTTGAGCTAGTGTATTGTTAAGAACAAAAGCAAAAAGCAAAACTCTTCCCCATGAGCATGTGTGGCCGGTCCATGTGTGCTAGATAAGGAGATGTTTTCTCCTTATTTAGTTTACACTTGATCGATTATGTGATGGCCGAAGTCCTACTCACGGCGACCTGGTCGAATTGGGAGAAGCTGTAGGTATTATTGCAGGTCAATCCATTGGGGAGTCTTATATTTGGATGCACACTTATCTCTCTAAATCCCTTCATTCTCATACTAAACTCAAGAAGTTCATGCAATATTTAGAGTTCATATATTTTAATAAGTTTACTAGAGTAGTAAGAGAGTTATTAGAATTATTTAAGGGTGACTACTATATATACTAGTGTAGTATTTTGTAGAGATTAAGGGGTAGTCTTGGGTGCAACTAATTGGAGAGTTTCTAATTTGAAACTTGGAAGGTCATCCTTCTTATTTAAGCTCAAGAACAATATTTGGAAGGGGTCCAAATATTGTGCCCATATTGTTCATATTCAATGTAAGGAAAAATGTTTCTTCTTATCTTTGTCTTATTTTGTTATGCATGCATAAGTTCCATTGGTTTAATGAGTAAACTAATCACATGATGATATTATAAATGTCTAATATTGAGTCTAAGAAATCAATAATATATGCATAATTGCATAATATCCAATCGACTAAACATGTCCATAACTAAACTCATCATGACCTATATTGTAATCTCAACTTAAGAACCAAACTCGACTTTCTCCTACTTTTTAGCATAGCACACTCTGGCTATAAAATGCATAACTAATTCCAAAATAATTCAATCGATTCAAGTCCAGCTATTATATAACTCTAATACCCTTATCTACAACTTCTATTAGAAGACTTGATTCCAAATTACCAATCTATCATGACTCAAAAGACAGATTTATAACAACTGACAAAACTCGTCGCATAAAATATAATGATACATAAAATAGGTTTAAAACATTATGTTTGAGAAATTTCAAAGCTTATAATCATCTATACTCCTTAAGGATCATGTGTAAAATACCCAGATTAGATGCAACATATAATTTAGGTTTTAGAAGCTTTTCAATTGACATAAACAGATTCGCGTTATTCTGGATAGATGTTCACAAATAAATTACACAGGACAAACGAAAAGGAATATGGCTACGAAATTTGCCAGCCAGAAACTAAGCTTGGAATAAATGATAGTTTCATTCAAACCTTTTGAATAAAACGTATTTACGACAGCGAAAACAATTGAACAAGACAACCCAACGAATCTGTAAACGGTTGTAATAATCAAATCATTCTAACCCTAATCAATATTGATGATGCACGACTCATACAGCATAATCATAGACTCTAAAAGATGATTAATGATAAAAGTAAAAATAAATTAAAATAAAAGGAGAAGATCGATTTTTGGATGAAAGCCCTAATTTACTGGAAGCATAAACTTTCATTCTTCTCTTAGAAGGTAAGGAAGATGGAGGAAAAGAGGAGAGGAAGATTAGTTTAAGTTTTAGGGTTGTAAACTGATTATTAAAATCTTAGAATAGTATATATAGTAATCCTTCTTCTAATCACACTAATGAGCCGACATATAACCCAGAACGGTCCACTCGGTCGAGTACCACCTACTCGACCGAGTACCACATTAAAAATACGGAGTATTACACTTTTGATGTGTTGACCTAGGATTCCTTAAGGGGGGACTAATAGTTTGGGAGATGTGTGTTTATTATTGAGTAATTGGATAATTAGAAGAGAATGAAAAGTGATTTTATGCTATTACGTTGATTATAAGAGCCGACTTTGTATAAAAGAATTCTAACCTTGCTAGCTTTGAAGATTTGCTATAAAGGTAGAGACTTCTCTACTCAATCTTAGTTGACATGTGGATTTGATATGACTTGAGAGTTCGACATTGTCCATGTTCATTGTATGATGTATGATAATGATTAATTGATGATAATCAATTGTGTGACATTGTTGGCTTGAGAGTGGGATATGAGTTATTGATGTTGTTGGTACCATAGCGGGTAACCGGATCCTTTGTGGCATCGTCGTACGCGGAGTGCCGTCTGCAGCCGCTTCTAGTGGGCCCGCTACTAGAAGGGACATGCACGACAATGGTCCAGGGAGTGGTCGATAATCAAATGATAACCTATGATTTTTAGCAAGGATTAGGATGACTTGTGATTTGTAACAAGCACCGTTTGAGTTGTGATTGATATAAATTCACGTGATGGTGTTGGATTGATTGATGTTGTTGTGCATATATATAATCATGTGGGCATTGTCACTCTTGTTCATCTATGCATTACGTATTGAATTCTCTACTCAATTTTGGTTGACGTCTGTTATCTCTTGTCTAAATCTTTTGCAAACTACCTACCGTGATCAACTTGACAATTTACGTTCTTATGGTGAGTAGAATAGTATTTGAGGTATAGCATGTGGAGCTCGTTGATGTTGATGCTTGTGGTGGGGCTTGGGCGATTGACGTACTCCCTTTGTGTCGAGTAGCGTTTTTGGTAGAAGTGTCTAACTACCGGCTTTCAACTTCCGTTTGACTATTGATAATTGAGTACTTGAATTTAGAAACTTGTATTTATGAATTTGGATACTTTGATTTGTTTTGTAATAGAGGGTGTTATACTAATGTCCTTAGTATCTTTCATCAATTTTATCTCATAATCATCTATCCATCACCAAGATTTTACCCATTTATCCTCCATAACAATAAATTATTCATTTTGACTCACCATAACGACATCTTTAGCCGATTCTTTGTGAATATATTTTCGGAGTTACGCTACCTCGTTTAGTTCCTTAGCTTCGGGCTTTGCCCTCGCATGTAGCGCAAAAAAAAACAAATTCCACAACGACAAATTATACATGTTTTTCTCTCTATTACTTTATCTTACTCCACAAATTTTTATTTCTACAAAAATAACTAAACATATTACTTTTATCTTAATTCATGAAGTATTAATTTAATTGATATTATTTTTAATAAACCTTATGAGTACAATAATTTTGTTATATTTTTAATATTTTTATTTAAATGTGTGTTTAGTAGTACTTACATTTATTTTACTGATTTTTCGTTATTTATTTTACGTTTTTTCAAACTAACTCAAATAAAGGTTGAATGAAAAATATTACCTTAATAGAAAAGTTAAAGCATTAGAAGGTTTAGAATAACAACGTTATCGAGCATAGATAATTATTTCTACTACAACCTCATTAACGATTGCCGAAACGTTTCAATTATGCTCATCTAGCTTCATTGTAAAGATAAGTCTGTTTTCTATAATGCAAATTATTGCAATTCGCTATCTATCTATCAATTCCAATCCTATATCTCGCCTCGTAATCTGAATCTTCGAATGTTGTCTGGAAATTAATCCCCTATATACTAACGAATAGGTATGTAATACCCCCATTTACCCAACCAAGGTAAAGAGGGGTCTTACGGCCTCAGTTACCCGAGGTTGTATATCAAAAACCATTTTAAGATAAAAAGATATAAAAGAGTCCAAAGTTTTAACGATTATTACAAATAAAAAATTTCAAACTACAAGTCTCAAGTAACCAAGGAAGCATAATAAAGTCTAGTGTCCAAAACTACCCAAAAATTCAAGAGAGGCGACTTGATGCCAATCTCGTCTCAATGCCCCTCGAGCATCTGAAGCGTCAATCAAAAACCTAGAAGCTTACATACTCATCACATGACCGAAAATGTCAAGTAGATTGTAACACACCGTGTTTTATAATAATTTTTATATGCAAACTCTCTTATTAAAATAATTATTTTCGGATTTAATAACTTATTTTGTATTTATTGATTACATCCTTTATTTAATTATTTCCGATTTCGCCTAATTTTAGATGGGTTAAAGTGTTCGTGCCCCGTTTTACTATTTTAATTTATTAGCTCATTCTTTTATATAAACTGTTCAAGCGTTTTAATTATTCTAAAATCTATTTGTAATTAGATTATCCATCTTGTGAGCTAATGGATAAGAATCCCACTTAAACCTTCTTATAAATAGAAAACCCTAACCTAACTACTAGGTTGCTCTATCCCAATGTTCCGTTCATTTTTTCCGTGACTTTCCTCCATTCCACTATTTTCATTGTTCTCTCTTTAAACTTCATTGTTATGAATCTTTCCTTCTTTCATAATCAAAGATAAATTATGCTCGATAACATTTATAGAAAGTGAATTAATTAACATGAATGATGATTGATTATATGATTTGATGCGTGTGTATTAATTATTATACATGTTTAGTGTTTTTATTTAAATTGTATATCTAATTGATTGTTTAAAATATCATGTTGTCGTTGTGATGCGAACTAGGGTTCAAGATTCGAACTCTAGCCTTCGTTGGTGATTCACGGCCCTAAGACGGTGTCGTAGGGTTTGTCGTAGCCTTCCTTGAGAGGAGAGGCTAGGGTTTTGTTGATTAGGGTTTTACTTTGTTATTTAGGGTTTTGGTTTACAACGTAAAGGTTATATTGTGTTAGACTATTACTTTGCGCGTAAGCTACCCATGTTATACCTGTTCGAGCAATAACTTTGAAAGTGACGTTACGGTGCAGTGTATTATAACAAGACTCGTTGTGGTGACATGTCGGTTTGTATCGTGGAGTCGACCCCTCGAGGATGGTGTTATAGAGGACTAACTGTTGAACCTATTTTATAGTTTTGATAATGACATGTGCTTACTTGATAATGTGCTTTACTTGATATATCATATGCGTGTAATTTTGTGTTTTAGTCTTATCATAGCTAACAAAAATTACAAGATAGAGGATCAAAGTTATAGGAACTTCAGTCATAACTTTGAAGCATTCTGTGAGACAAAGTTATAAGAACTTCAGGAATAACTTTGAAAGTTCACATACAAGTTATAGCTACCTTGATTATAACTTTAAATAAATAATTCAAGCAAGATCTACCTCAAATTACACAAGACTCAAGATGGAGGGTCTTTGTGATCAAGATGAATAGATGATCCGTATACTGAAGATCTTTGTGAAGATTTGATAGTATAGGTCGTCATTCGGTAACTATTCCATTAGAGTGATTTCAAGTTTGTAAAGTTATGACTCACTTATAACTTTACTTACTATAGTTCAAAGTTATAGCTTTAACCTATAACTTTGGATGATAAATGTTGATGCATGATTTTGGAAATAAATATTTTAAATGTTTTCAAATAGAGAAAGAGTATTTTTATCTTTATCAAAAGTTTTAATAGAGGATGTATTTATGAGATTCTATTGGTTAGTAATACAACTTATGAGTTGTCATGTTACCTAGGGTTTCTAATATATTCTATCTCAATTTTTTGTTAACCTAATAAGCCCACCTAGCTAGGGTTTGAGCCACCTAGGCTTTCGTGCAAACCAAGGATTGTGCCTCCTAGGGTTGCGTGCTCCTAGGGTTTCGTGTAGATAGGATTTCGGTCATCATAGGCTTGTTTCCTTGTTTACCTTAACCTAGGATTCTAATATATCTTTACAACAATATTTTGAGATATTAAGGATAAATATATTTCTAAAAGATAAAGCAAATAATATTTTGAGATATTAAAGATAAATATCTTTCTTAATTATTAAGCTAGGGTTTTAGATTTTATATCTCCTATGCTTCTATTATAAATACTCCTTTCATCTCAATCATAAAGAGAAAACGACTTACATACACATTGAGAGAATTTTTTCAAACCGTTTTTAAAGCAAACCTTGAGCAAAATATTTATTATTTTTAGTGTTTGTTTTTCAAAATATTCGTGCATCAATCTTAGTCAATCGCTCACGTGAAATACGTTATTGGATAATAGTACATCATATAATCTTACTTATTCTTTAACGAGAATCTGTGTGAGTTATATTGTACTTTCTTATTAACGTAAGATAGTATAGAGTATTTAGCGATACTCACCTTGAGTTATAATCATAGTTGATTATACGAGTGGGTTGATAATTTTTGTAATCTGTAGAAAGGTACTAAAGATTATTAATCGAGAATAGTGGACGTAGGTTGCAACTTGTGAGACTGAACCACTTCAAAAATCTGTGTGCCTCTCTTTACTCTCTTTACTTTTCGTTATTTCAATACTAGTACTTACTTTGATTAATTAATTAGTTGATTTTAATCCATAAGATCAAATAATTAATTGGTATCAGAGCCTCGTGCTCTTGATTGCCTTACAGCAAGAAGTCTGATGAGTTTTATCTTTTTATTTTTATTTATAATATGATGACCCATTACATAAAGGGTAACGATTGGGAGTGTTGGCTAATCATTAAGAATGACCCTAATAAGATAATGCTTGGATCTATTACTGACACTTCCACGGAAAAGAAAGAAGAGGACTATGTTGAGGCAGATTATAAGAAAGCTGAGAAAACTTCAAAAGCTATCAGTCTGTTGAAAAATGGCATGATTGCTACTGAGTTTGACCGTTTCTCATCTAGTTCAACTGCCAAGGAAATATGGGATGGTCTAGATTTAGCCTATGAGGGGACGATTGTTGTCAAAAAGCAACGTATTGCACTGTTAATGCGAAAATACGAATTGTTTTCTATGGAATAAAATGAATCGCTTGATAGCATGTCCACTCGCTTCTCCAGTATCATTAATGAACTGAAAAATCTTGGAAAAAATTTTGACTCCGAGGAAATTGCTAGAAAGATCCTTAGAAGTCTATCTAAACGATGGAGACCTAAGGTGACAGTAATTGAGGAATGTAAAGATCTATCTAACCTATCTTATCAAGAGCTACTCGGAACCCTAATGGCTTACGAGATTACTCTTGATGAGGATAAGGCAAACGATAGTAATAGTAAGAAAGTGGCTCTACAAGCCGAGTCTAGTAAAAAACAAGATTCGGATCTTGAAGATGAAGCAGTGTTATTTGCTAGACGTTTTAAGAAAAAAATATTTAATAAACCACAAGGAAAACGTTTAACAATAATACTAACAAATCTTATAAGAAGCCAATTAAGTCAAAAGGGTCTCTCTCAAGTCGTGGTTGCTTCAAGTGTGGGGATAACGATCATATGATCAAGGATTGCCCTACCTGGAAGAAAATCAAAGACAAAAATCAACGAGACAAAACCAAGAAGGAATTCAAGCAAGTCATGATGGCTTATTGCTTGGGAGATCTCGACACAGAAGACGACGAGTCAGAGGAAGAAGAAGTCGCCAACCTGTGTTTGAGCAACGTCAGTCTTGACCTAATTTCTGACAACGACAATGAGCGTGAATCCTTAGATGTGCCTTGTCGGCAACTCAGATTCAAAACCAGATTCAGAAGATGATGAAGAGGTTAGTCATCTTGAACTTAAAAAGCAAGTTAATAAATTGTCTAAGAAGTCTTTAATTAAGTATTTTGAAGAAACCTTAGATCATTGTCATGAACAGAGTCTTGAATTAAAAGATCTTAAGGAACAAATTCTTGACATTGCTGAGGAAAACCAACTTCTAAAGGCCAAAGCTAAAAAGCTCAAGTCTAAAGTTATGGCAACTTCAGCTACAACTTCAGACATGACAAATGTTGAGAAAGAAGCTCTTGAGTATAAAGTTATAGCTAATGAAGCTATAATCTCAGAGTTAAAGCTCAACATTAAGCATCTTCAAGACAAAGTTATAGCTAATGAAGCTATAACTTTAGAATTGAAGAAATTCAATGAGCTTTTAAAATCTGAAGCTAAGGCAAAGGAAGTTGCTATCATTGATCACAAGAAAGAAAACTCTTTTCTTTCTCAGCAATTGAAAGATATAGAGGCTGAATTCTCCCAAGCCAAAGATCAACATAATGAGGAGAAATTTATCTTGAACAAACGTTTTAATGATTTTCGTGAAAAATTTAAAAAGAACAATCCCTCCAAAGACTCGAATGTAGACCATTCGTTATGTGAAAAAAGAAATTCAGTGTTTGAAGGAATTGCTTCTACATGCACAAAAAGTTCATGATAAATGGGAAGAAAGTCAGAAAGTCTTAAACTTCCTTACCGAACAGTCTAACAATAACATGAAGATGGGTCTAGGACATGAATGTTATAGTCGTAGAGACCATGATATGTGCAAATCTACTCGTTCTGACCGTGATTTCAGAAGAAGGAAGTATGTCAATTTTTCAGAATATCTGATTTGCAATTATTGTGGTCACAATGGTCATGTTAAAGAGAATTGCGTTAAATATGTCAACGACAACAAAACTCAAACTGATTTTGTTAAAAAACATGACGTGTCTAGTGTTGATGAGTCTGAACCTGAACCTCAACGTGAAGAATTTAGAAATAATGAGTTCAGATGGTTTTATGACATAGCTTTCGATTACACATCTATATCTTCAAAATCTAAAGCGTGTGTGAATCAGAAGCAGTCATTTAAACCTAGTGTGCGTCAGAACAATAGAAAATACTATAATAAACCTAGACAACCCTATGTTAAGACCAAAATAATTGTAAAACAGGTATGGGTTAGGAAGGATCAAATATACAGAGTCACTAACCACAAAGGACCCAACTTAGCGTGGGTACCTAAAAGCTGTATTTGATTTCTTTGCAGATAATACTGAAAGTAAACAACCTATGGTATCTCGACAGTGGTTGTTCGAGACACATGACCGGAAACAAGAATCTTTTTCTTTCACTAGAGCCCTTCAACGGTGGCACGGTCACTTTTGGAGACAACAAGAAGGGCAAGATAATCGGTGTAGGTAAGATTGATATATCTTCTTTACATGCTATTAATAATGTTTATCTGGTAGATGGTCTTAAACATAACTTGCTAAGTATTTCTCAATTATGTGACAAAGGCAATAAAGTAGTTTTTCATTCAAATGTTTGTCGTATCATAATTGAAGGTACTAGTAATGTTATTCTAGAAGGTCTACGTAAAAGGAACATTTATATGATTGATTAAAACAAAGTTAGTACAAGTTCCTTTACGTGCATGAAAGTTACTGTAAATGATTCATGCCTCTGGCACAAGAGGTTTGCACACATTAGTCCAACAATTTTAAAGAAACTCAAATTTTGGGATTTAGTTGAGGGTTTACCCTCAATCAAATTTGAACAAGAGAAGATGTGTGACTCATGTGCTCGATGTAAACAAGTTAGATCTTCATTCAAACCAAAACGAGTAGTAAGTACAGAACGTCCACTTGAGTTGGTACACATGGATTTATGTGGACCTATGAAAGTCAGAAGCCATGGTGGATCAAGGTACGTATTCGTCCTAGTCGACGATTACTCAAGGTATGTATGTCCTATCTTTCTATTTACTAAAGATGAAACTTTTGATGAGTTTGTGGTACTAATGACGCTTGCCCAAAACAAGTATGATAAAAAGTTAGTTTCTATTTGTACGGATCATGGCACTGAATTTGATAATCAAGCTTTTATAGAATATTTTAGGGAGAATGGTGTAGGACATAACTTTTCTGCACCACAAACCCCACAACAAAATGGTGTCGTGGAATGTATGAATAGAACATTAGAGGACATGGCTCGCACTATGCTATTGTGGAGTGGCCTCCCTAAGAATTTATGGGCCGAAGCCATTAGGTTTGCATGTTATGTGCACAATAGAGCAATAATTAGACCAATTCTCAAAAAGACTCACTATGAACTTTTAAGAGGGAGACAACCCATTATAGCTCATCTTCGTTGCTTCGGTAGTAAATGTTTTGTCCATAATAATGGAAAAAGTAATTTAAGCAAATTTGATCCACGAAGTGACGAAGCTGTGTTTGTTGGTTACTCTAATCATAGTAAAGCTTTTAAAGTCTTTAACAAAAGAACTTTGTGCATAGAAGAAAGTGTTCATGTTGTATTTGATGAAGATAATGTGCCTGAGCAAGTTGAACATAATGAAGAAGAAGACATGAATGATTCCGACTTTCGCCTTTCAAGGGATGACGTACCAGAAATCAAAGAAGAAGTTATTGAAGGAATCAATGATGAACTTGATAAATCTGCAAATGACCTTGAAAAAAGAACTGAGACAATTGTTGATGATACGAATGTCTCTTCTCAAAATAAGGAAAAGGAAACCGAAGTTATAGCTGATGATGCTATAACTTTAAACCCAGATCAAGATTTTGTAACCGAAGTTGTGCCAACTTTAGTTATAACCCCGGAGTCCAACTCAGGGGGAACCAATCTTGACTTTGAATCATTTGAGGAAAGTGAAAGTTCATCAGATGATGATGAGCCTATGAACTCTAAGAAATGGAAATATAAGAATTCTCATCCTATGGATAGTATCCTAGGAAGTTTGAATAAGGGAGTTCAAACTAGACGAACATTAAATAACTTTTGTTCATTCTATTCTTTTCTGTCTACCATAGAGCCTACCAACATCAAAGAAGCACTTGCAGAATCCGACTGGATTGTGGCAATGCAAGAAAAGCTTCAACAGTTCGAACGTAATAAAGTTTGGCATCTAGTACCACGACCTAATAATCGAACTGTGATGGGTACTCAATGGGTATTCAGAAATAAATTGGATGACTCAGGAGTTATAGTTCGTAACAAGGCTCGATTGGTCGTTCAAGGATATAATCAACAAGAAGGGATTGGTTATGACGAGACCTTTGCACCTGTAGCAAGACTTGAAGCTATTCGCTTCCTAATCGCCTTCGCAGCTCATAAAGGAATGAAACTGTACCAAATGGACGTTAAAACTGCATTTCTTAACGTTTATTTGGAAGAAGAGGTTTTTGTAGAACAACCTCCCGGATTTTTAAATAGCAAATTTCAAAACCATGTTTTTAAACTCGATAAAACTTTATATGGTTTGAAACAAGCACCTAGGGCTAGGTACGACAGATTGTCAAAATTTTTATTACAAAATAATTTTAAAAGAGGATCTATCGACAAAACCCTATTTCTAAAATCCGAGGGTTCTGATTTACTTGTTGCTCAAATTTATGTAGACGATATTATTTTTGGTTCTACTAACAATAAATTTTGCAAGTACTTTTCAGATCTAATGACCTCAGAATTTGAAATGAGCATGATAGGAGAATTGAAATTCTTCCTAGGATTGCAAATTTAACAAACTAAGGAAGGAATAAAGATTCACCAACAAAAATATGTCAAGGAGCTAATAAGAAAATTTGGTATGGAGAACGCTCATCCAATGGACACTCCTATGGTAACTGATAAAAAGTTGACCTTAGACGAAAATGGTAAGTGTGTCGATGAAACTACATATCGAGGTATGATTGGTTCTTTATTATATTTAACTGCAAGTAGATCTGACATTATGTTCAGCGTATGTGTCTGTGCTAGATTTCAATCATGTCCTAAAGAGTCACATATGATTGCAGTTAAACGTATCTTAAGATATTTAATTGGTACATCTAATCTATATTTATGGTATCCACTTGAGTGTAATTTCGATCTAGTAGGATATTCAAGTGCAGATTATGCAGGATGTTCTCTAGATAGAAAAAGTACCTCTGGATTCGCTACGATTGTTGGACTATGCATAATAACTTGGGGCTCAAAGAAGCAAAATTCAGTTGCGTTGTGTATAGTTGCAGCCGAATATATAGCTGCAGGACTGGTATGTTCTCAATTACTTTGGTTAAAGCAACAACTATGTGATTATGGTGTTAATGTTGGTTGTATTCCTGTATTTTGTGATAATACGAGTGCTATTATTATTTCTAAAAATCCAGCTCAGCATTCTCGTACTAAGCATATACACATTAGACATCATTTTTTACGTGACCATGTTGAAAAGGGCAACATTAAACTCGAATTTTGTAGTAATGAAAATCAATGGGCTGACATTTTAACAAAGGCGTTAGCGAGAAGACGTTTGGATATTTTGCGGTTGGAAATTGGTTTAATCAGTAGCAATTAAATTTTTTTCATATATATTTTATGAACCTCCGTGACTGGTTAGAATAAGACGAGATTATATGACTGTGTCCGTGTATTCCATTTCTAGTATACTTGTGTTTAATATTATATATTTTACGTGAATATCTTGCATATTAAGTATTTTATAGATATTGAATTATGTACCACATATCTGCAAAAAAACTATCTTATTCACTTTTTAAAATTGACCAAAACTCCCAAGTTGACTGAAATTCCTAAACAAATACTATCTTACCATATCTTTTTATTTACCTAATCATATCCTTACCATATCTCACATGTATTTACCCTAAATTCCTTTTACTATCCTACCCAAATTAAAAAACAAAAAAAAAGGAAAAAGGACTCTAAGAGCCGGCACCTACACGTGCTAGGCTACGAAAAGTACAAAACCCAAGACTCCCTTCATAATTACCTATCCCTATCACCATCAACACACATCACCATCTCTACTTTTCTCCGCCTACACGATACAACAACACAAAAAAAAAGGAAAACAAACAACAACTCCAAACTCACAACAATGGCTTCCACACGGTCCAAAACTACTAACACCCCAAACTCCAAAATTCCAACACCTAGCATGCCCGCTAATCTCTCTCCTAAACCAAAACAAAAATCACCCAATTTGACCAAAACCAAGTCGGGTTCGGTTAGTGAGGGTACTAAAAGGCTTAGATTATATAAGAGGAAGAATAGCGTACAAGATGAAGCTACCAAAGACAAAGTCAACACGGAAATCGAGGCACCTACCCGGTCTCTGTTTTGGGAGTTCTCACCACAAGAATGTTGGAGCTAGTGTACTCCACAGTGAGTGTGATAACATGTATAAATCTCTTACAGGTTCACATGGTATACTTAGTATTCTTATCAGTTGATTAATTTTTATCGATAACGGTTGGCTTGCTAGAAGTTTGACGTTATTGTCATTTTAATGGTGGTGATCAACTGGTCCCTAAAAGTCACACATAAAGGATGTGTTTGAGAGATATGATTATATGAAAAATATAATCATATTGATGTTTTATATGACTAAAAGGTTAGTCAAAGTAATGATGATACGATTATTTAATACGATTAAATAATTCTAGCTGAGACGAATTAAATGTTAATTCGTAATTGAATATAAACTGTTATATTTAATTAATGTATATAATGTAACTATTTAATATGATTCAATAATGTAAGCTTAAACGAATTAAATGTTAATTCGTAATTAAATATAAACTGTTATATTTAATTAGCAAATTATAAATATACGATATTTACAATTGACGTATATATTATAATAATACATACACATATTATATGTGACAACCCTCGCGAATGCGGAAATAAAACATACAAGCATGTGATTTAATAACCGGAAATACGGTGTTTTTAAAACTTTTTACATGCAAATAGAAAATACGAGGAGTGTCAAATATTACAAACCAAATACAAAATACTACAAGAGACGTAGTCTCTCAAAATGTTAACAAAAGACAAGTTATTTAGCAACTAGCTAAGAAACGTCTAGAGGTGTTTCATCCAGGGACAACGCCCGCTAGCTCACACCCGAACCCAAAATACCAAGCAAAATGTCATCCAATCAAGCAACCTGTTCATCCATGAAAAACATGAACGCCACAATCAGTGGGGAGAAACTTCGGGTTCTTCCAGCCATATCACATTAAACGTACATAAAAGGAAATACAAAAGTAGAAGCATGCATATATAGATATACATGTGAAATACGATAAGGATAGATAGGCAATTCAATATATAATGATAAGAGCATAAGAAGTACAATCCGTAACCATCATGCTATAGATAGACTCGGGGAAGACACTCTTAGGCAACCGAATACGCTCACTAGGGCTTGCATCTCACCGATAGCGGTATAAGTTTGATAAGATTGAGACTCGACAAACAAACCATGCCAAGTCATGAAATGATCACAAATAATCTATCATATAATCATCCATTCAAACGTACCAATAAATTGACGACATCTCTCACGGTAAATGAAACGCACTAGTACCGTGTACATGGCAAGTATGATTAAAAGGCATCCACGGGAAAACACATTTCCCTGAACGCATACACGATGCTAAATTTCGTATATGTAGACTAATTTCCTCCCGGTAGAACGACGATAATAATACGATCCTAGTCTAAATCTGGCCAGACTACCAAAATCACATTTTCCGGTTCGACATGCGATAAACATTTCGCATCCAAGACTCGGTCAATCATAGACGCCGAGTACCCCAAATTCGGTCGACATTCACGAAAGAGGCGGAAAAGAGCACAAGCCTCATAACAAGCGGTACGCTACATGCAAATGACACCACTTCGCAAGTACGCAACATTTGACGGTCGGGTCGATCAACGCAAAGCGTTCGCCTCCCAACAACGTCGTCATATGCCCACTAACACATGCAATTAAGCAGTTAGGATACACTCCCCGTTCCGACATTCCAGCCTTACGAACGTGGAGGTAGCCAAGGGAATGAGAGTACAAAGCACATAGAAAATTAGTGCTCAAACCGTAACATTTGTAAAACCCGACTCAAAGTGGGACATACCAAAAACCGTCACAAAACATGCGATACAAGCGAATGAAATATCATATATTCAAAACATTATATTAATAATTAAAGTCATTCCGTAAATTTATACGATAAATGAACCATCGGAAATATTATAAATAAAAACGTAAATGAGAATTTCAAATAAACTCCAGCCACTGCCAGCCGGTCAGGTGGACCGGCTGCCGGCTACCCGGCTGGCATCATATATCATAAGAAAAACTCGACTGAAAATACAGTGTGTTCCAGCCGGTCAAACTCGACTGAAAATACAGTGTGTCTCAGCCGGTCGGCTGACCGGCTGCCGGTCGGCCGGCTAGGACCTAAATCATGCATAAATTCTCACGTAACACTTCCAATATACAGCCACTGCCCCAGCCGGTCGGCCACTGGGGTCAACATCACACGAAAATCACCAATTTCACTAAGGATCAATATCCAACCATCATCAACTATTATCATAAATCATCGATTCTCATATCAATTCTCAACAAACAATAAGTATCATCATCAACACAATTTCTGAGCTTACTAATCATATTCTAAATACGATTCCTAACATAGAAAACACGTAAAACACGTAAATGATAACGAGTAACCCTTCAACGTTACCTTTTCGCGTCTTTACTCTGCGTCAACGTCCTCTTCAATCAAGAAGTAGTCTTTGTCGGGATCTTGGAGGTCACCACCTACAAATAGATAATAAAAGATTAATATAATTCACCTTTGTGACAACCCTCGCAAATGCGGAAAATATAAAACAAACAAGCATGTGAAATATATAGCGGAAATATGAAGTTTTAAAAACTTTTATACATGCAAGATTAGAAAAATACGAGGAGTGTCAAAACATTACAAACTAAGTACGAAATACAACAAAGAGACGGAGTCTCTCAAAATGTTAACAAAGAACAAGTGTTTAGCAAACTAGCTAATTAACGACTAGAGGGTGAATCTTCCAGGGACCGCCCGCTAGCTCACACCCGAACCCAAAATAGCATAAGCAAAAAGCCATCCATGCAAGCAACCTGTTCATTCATGAAAAACATGAACGCCACAATCAGTGGGGAGTAACTCCGGGTTCTCCCAGCCATATCACATTAAACGTACATCAAGGAAGATACAAAGGTAGAGCATGCATACGTATAGATATACATGTGAGATACGATAAGAAATAGATAGGCAATCCAATATATAATGATAAGATCATAAGGAAATCAAATCCGAAACCATCATGTTATTCAAAGACTCGGGGAAGACACTCTTAGGCAACCGAATACGCTCACTAGGGCTTGCATCTCACCGTTAGCGGTATACGATTGATAAGATTGAGACTCGACAAACAAACCAAGTCAAGTCATGTGATGTTCACAAAGAATCCAACATATTATCATCCAATCACGAACCAAGACATTGACCGTGTCCAATCATGCAATGACCATGAACAATATCATGAAATCACACACTCAAAGACGATACAAGACGACATCTCTCACGGTAAATGAAACGCACTAGCACCGTGTACATGACAAGTATGATTAACAGGCATCCACGGGATAAACATTTCCCTGAACTCATACACGATGCTACATTTCGTATATGTAGACTAATTTCCTCCTGGTAGAACGACGATATAAATACCCGGTCCTAGTCTAAATCTGGCCAGAATCCTGAAATCACATTTTCCGGTTCGGCATGCGATAAACGTTTCGCATCCAATACTCGGTCTTACACATGACGCCGAGTACCCCAAATTCGGTAGATCAATTCACGAAAGAGGCGGAAAAGAGCTCAAGCCTCATAACAAGCGGTACGCTACATGCAAATAACACCACCTCGCAAGTACACAACATTTGACGGCCGGGTCGATCAACGCATAGCGTTCAACTCCCAACAACGTCGTCGTATGCCCACTAACACATGCATTAAGCAGTAGGATACCTCTCCGTTCCGACATTCCAGCCTTACGAACGGGAAGGTAGCCAAGGGAATGAGAGTACAAAGCACAAGACAAAATAGTGCTCAAACCGTATCATTTGTAAAAACCGACTCAAAGTGGGAACATACCAAAAACCGTCACAAAACATGAGAATAGGGAATCATATAAGTTTAAATATGATGAACATGAGTCAATACATGATACATAAGCATTAAAACAAGTTTATGAAGCATAATGAATAAAAAACATAGATACCTCTCCAAAACAACGTTGTTTGAAAACCAACAAAAACAAGGGTCCACGTCAAACGGTCATAACTAGAGTTCTAGACATGTAAATGAAGAAATTATAAATGGAGGTGATATCTTAACCTCTTACGGTTCCAACGAGATGTCACAAGCCCAAAACAAGCAAGTAACGAAGGAGATATGATCATTTTACCAAAAGGGGTCAGTGCAGGAAACTTTCAGTCGGCAGCGAGTGACGCAGCCTGCGTCACCACGACGCAGCCTGCGTCCTATTCGGACAGGTACGAGTCATACAAATCTCCACAATTTCACTAAGGCATAACACAAATATCATCTATCATCACAATTCATCAATTCTCATATCAATTATCAACTAACAACAACCATCATCAACAACACAATTCCTAAAATTACTAATCATATTCTAAATACGATTTCTAACATGGAAAACACATTAAAACACGTAAAGGATATCGAGTAACCCTTCACCGTTACCTTTTCGCGTCTTTAAACGGTTTCTAAACCTTCCTAGTCTCCACCTACATACAATTAGATAATAAAAGATGAATATCATTCACCTTGAGAAAGACGGATAATTTAAAAAGCGAGAAAGACGGTAATTTTATTAACAATACGGATAGAGGAAGCTAAGAGGGGAAGAATAAGACGAACTTACGTGAATTTGAGCGAGAAATGAATTAGTAGTGACGATTCTAAACTTGGAATAATATGGAGGCTAGGTTTTGGTGTTTATGGTGAGGAAGAAGAAGATTGAGTTGTGAGGGAGTTAGGGTTATGAGGGAGTATATGTAGGGTGAGTAAGTGGAAAAGTCAAGAAAAAGTCAAAGACGGATCAAGACGGGTTTTACATGAAATCTCGCGGAAATTCCAAATACGAACTCGGAAATTCTAAATTTGACTCGGAAAATTAAAATTACGATTAAAACTAAATTTCGCTGAAAAGTAACCGTAAAATATTTTCACTATAAAAATAGGGTACATTTGCGGGTGTTACACAAGTTACACCTCAACATTTTCAATCATTAGATTTCTACTGAAATCCTTCATAACGACGAGACCTCAAGTCATTAACCTAACCATTCAAACCTAATTAGCATCGACTAGGGTCCATAGATTGTAATCTGCAGGAGAGATCCTTTAACGTACTATAAAATCCTTAGAATCATCATACTCTATCTGAGACCACTAACCAAAGAAATCTCATCTTAGGGGACCATATCTACTAACAACCACAAAGTGAACGGTCCTTACCATAAAATCCTCTGATCCAATTTATTCCAAAATTCATTATCCTAAATTTACAATGAACTTTCTCATCCTCGAAAGTCAAAACACAATCCACGCAACCAAACATAATTATCTAAGATCCAACTAGCCTCATCCCATATCTCACGACAAGGAAAAATCCACAATCCATTATCGATTATAAAAATTCTTTAATACGCCATAACATCCTTAATTCGATCATTACTACGCTCGAAGCCTCAAATATAAATAGTCACATTAGCAAACTATGGAGGTTACTAATCCTCAAGATAAATGGGTTCACCATTCTAACTCTATAATCCATAACAACTGAGCCCTCACTATCCAAAGCTTGCAACGAACATTTCTCAATCTCAAACTATGATTCCTTAAGAATAAAAGAGAATTACTAATTCCAAACCACAAATGACCAATCACTTGGCAATCAGACAACCATTCAAATCATCTAATTCATCTAAAACTCAAAATGAATCGATTTTCATTTATGACAATACTCCTCAAACTTTGGGTTACCGGCTTAAATTCCCTAAAGCAAAGTCTCTTTTAGAATCCACCAATTAGAGACATCTAATTCCCAAATAACATACCACGCAACCGTTATAATACCCAATAGCAACGAACTATTATCACGCTCAACTCGATTCCCAAAATAGCACTACAATACCAAACTCCAAATCTAAAACCACTAAGAGAGGATACATTATCATTATTAGGATTCATCCTAGAGCTTAAGTCCTATTTTCCATGATCAAAGACAACATGAAATTTGCTCAATCCAAAGACACATATTCTAGCTAAAGAATCCCAAAATACATTACACTTATTCTCTGAGCCTTACAAACGGAATATCCAATCCAGTAGAGAAAAGATGAAGGAGCAACGAGATAGGAAACGACAAGGAATCTCAAGGAGAACACGAGAATAAATAAGGCACGAGATTACAAGAGAGGAGTTCTGAAAATAACGAGGTCAAGGAAGAGACAAAGCAGATAGTAGAGTTATGAAGATACCCGAGTAAGAAAGAAGATACGAGCATGCGATTTCTTAAAGATCAATCTTGACAAAAACATTCAAGAATGGAGATGAAAAGGGATGATGGCACGAGTAAAGGTTTAAGGTTTAATCCACAAAATTTCTCCTTTCAGACTTAGGGTGATAGTAAAGCAACTCATTCCAATAACAAAGGTCTCTTACAAGGGACACTCGTACCACAAATTATAAAAGTAAGGTACACCTAGTTTAAACAACTAGATTACAACCCAATTCATCCATCCTTTCATATCACAGGGATTCCCAATTGCGGAATTACAACTCAAGCATAGTAACATTCTCTCAACTCCATAATTTGACACATTCCCAATGGTTTCAAAAACTGAAGAACCAATAAGGAATTCTCCATACTAATCTCTTTTCAACTCCTACGGCCCACAAGGTAGAACACCGAACAAAACGTCATTATCAACATCATATAGCTCACGAGTTCATTATTAACAAAGTACAACCTCAAGTCAAACATCATCATTAACGTCCCAAGGTATTTCCATCATAGCTCACATCATCGAATCTCGCTCATATCTATAATCCTCAAGTAATATGGTTCAACTTACAACAAAACCTTACTACTTCAAACGATTCTCCGATACCATAAGATAAGATTATATCTTTAAATCCAAGAAATATAGCCAAAAGCTTTTCCACCAAGCCTATACTCACAAACACACAACAGGAAACCACAAGACGTCACTTAACCTCAAAAGTATTTCGCACCTGAAGATATCATTCAAAACTTCTTATTTACACCAATTAGTTATATCATAAGCATGGTCTTCAAAACAATACTAAACTTCTAAATCCAAAAGACTAAATTACTAATGAGTTAAGAAGTCATAACCAATTCATTCAACCTTACACCATCGAATATCATGAACTATTTAGACACAAGTCATGGCAAGCATTTATACATTAAAATCATTAAACATACCTTACCACACTTTTCTCAAGGATACCAACTCTCACCACTAGCGGAGAACTTAAGTCTACACAATTTTTCTCAAATCCCAAATTCATTCTAACAAACACTAATATTCCACAAAGTCTAAAATTCTTCCGACCAAGTACAATATGCCACAAACAAAAGGGTATGGTGTCCACAAAAGGTCACATAAGGAAGTTGAGGGTGAAAATTGATAAGGAGGAGGAAAGTAACAAGAGTAATTTCCAAGGAGAAAAGAAGTTAGATGATAAAGAAGCACTTAGATAGAAGGAAAAGAGCATGATAAATTAAGGACGAGAGAAAACATCGATGAGGAAGAAATACACTTCAATTAGGCTTGTCAATCTTCAATCTTCGGTAGAGGATACTTCTTTTAGGTGACACATGATCCACCTCAAGACGGTAGATACAAACAAACATAACATCACTCAACACAATCAACAAACAAGTTAGAACCTAACAAACATCAAGTACACCAAAGACTACCACCTTAGGTCCTTAAGTCTACCCATCTCTCATTTATTATTTCAAGTTCAATTAATTTAAGTTTAGGGTTCACGTGTGTGCGTCGGGAGCGATAAAGCTCTGATACCAACTGTGACAACCCTCGCGAATGCGGAAATATAAAACATACAAGCATGTGATTTAATTAGCGGAAATACGGTGTTTTTAAAACTTTTTACATGCAAATAGAAAATACGAAGAGTGTCAAATATTACAAACCAAATACAAAATACTACGAGAGACGTAGTCTCTCAAAATGTTAACAAATGACAAGTTATTTAGCAACTAGCTAAGAAACGTCTAGAGGTGTTTCATCCAGGGACAACGCCCGCTAGCTCACACCCGAACCCAAAATACAAAGCAAAATGCCATCCATGCAAGCAACCTGTTCATCCATGAAAAACATGAACGCCACAATCAGTGGGGAGTAACTCCGGGTTCTCCCAGCCATATCACATTAAACGTACATAAAAGGAAATACAAAATAGAAGCATGCATATATAGATATACATGCATATATACGATAAGGATAGATAGGCAATTCAATGCATAAAGATATCGATACATGGAGTACAAAACCGTAACCATCATGCTATAGATTGACACGGGGAAGACCCTCTTAGGCAACCGAATACGCTCACTAGGGCTTGCATCTCACTGTTAGCGGTATAAGTTTGATAAGATTGAGACTCGACAAACAAACCATGCCAAGTCATGAAGTGATCATGAATAATCAATCATGTAATCATGCATCCAAATACGACAACACAAAGACGAAAACTCTCACGGTAAATGAAACGCACTAGCACCGTGTACATGGCAAGTATGATTAAAAGGCATCCACGGGATAAGACATATACCCTGAACGTATACACGATTCAATTCATTTCGTATATGTGGACTAATTTCCTCTTGGTAGAACGACGATATAAATACCCGGTCCTAGTCTAAATCTGGCCAGAATCCCGAAATCACATTTTCCGGTTCGACATGCGATGACATTTCGCATCCAAGACTCGGTCAATCAAAGACGCCGAGTACCCCAAATTCGGTAGATACAATTCACGAAAGAGGCGGAAAAGAGCACAAGCCTCATAACAAGCGGTACGCTACATGCAAATAACACCACCTCGCAAGTACACAACATTTGACGGCCGGGTCGATCAACGCAAAGCGTTCGCCTCCCAACAACGTCGTCGTATGCCCACTAACACATGCAATTAAGCAGTAGGATACATCCCCGTTCCGACATTCCAGCCTTACGAACGTGGAGGTAGCCAAGGGAATGAGAGTACAAAGCACATAACAAAATAGTGCTCCAACCGTAACATTTGTAAAAACCGACTCAAAGTGGGACATACCAAAAACCGTCACAAAACATGAGAATAGAAAATTATATAAATTTAACTATGATAAAAATGAATTAATACATGATACATAAGCATTAGAACAAGTTTATGAAGCATAATGAATAAAAACATAGATCACCTCTCCAAAA
The DNA here is from genome assembly GCA_022085475.1 of Heliosperma pusillum. Taxonomy (NCBI): domain Eukaryota; kingdom Viridiplantae; phylum Streptophyta; class Magnoliopsida; order Caryophyllales; family Caryophyllaceae; genus Heliosperma; species Heliosperma pusillum. Next base: position 9,077 of record JAIUZE010073363.1, on the reverse strand, counting down.
CAACGTTGTTAGGAAACCAACTAAAACAAGGGTCCAGTTCAAACGGTCATAACTAGAGTTCTAGACATACAAATGCAGAAATTATAAATGGAGGTGATATCTTATCCTCTTACGGTTCCAACGAGATGTCACAAGCCCAAAACAAGCAAGTAACGAAGGAGATATGATCATTTTACGAGAAGGGGTCAGTGCAGGAAAACTGCAGTCGGCAGCGAGTAACGCTGCCAGCGCCCCCACGACGCTGCCAGCGTCCTACACGGGACTCTGGCACGATCAAATCCCAACATGTTATCAACCAAAAATCCTCATTTATCATCACAAACCATCAATTCTCATATCAATTAACAACTAACAACAACCATCATCAACAACACAATTCCTATGATTACTAATCCTAATCTAAATACGATTAATAACATAGAAAACATATAAAACACGTAAATGATATCGAGTAACCCTTCACCGTTACCTTTACGCGTCTTCAAACGATTTCTAAGTCTTCCTAGTCTCCACCTACAATTAGATAATAAAAGATGAATATAATTCACCTTTGAGAAAGACGGATAAATTGAAAAGCGAGAAAGACGGTAATTTTATTACCAATACGGATAGAGGAAGATTAGAGGGGAAGAATAAGACGAACTTACGTGAATTTGAGCGAGAAATGAAAGAGTTATGACGATTATAAGACGGATTAAAAATGAGGCAAGGTTTTGGTTGGTTTCTTAGTGATGAAGTAAGAGTTGAGTTGTGTTTGTGTGAATGAATTAGGTTAGGAGGTAGTATGAGGGAGTATAAGGGAAAAAGTCAAGAAAAAGTCAAAGACGGCTTAAGACGGAATTCACTTGAAATCTCGCGAAAAACCCAGATACGAACTCGGAAATTCTAAATTCGACACGGAAAATTTAATTCTAAACTAAAACTAAATTTCGCTGAAAAGTATCCGTAAAATATTTTTACTATAAAAATAGGGTACATTTGCGGGTGTTACACAAAAAGTGTACCTTTGCAAGCCAGTGATGGTGAATATGATTTTGAAGATGATGCCGTCTTATTTGCAAAACGTTTTAAAAAGAATTTTTTCAAAGGAAGACAATCAAAATTCAATAACAATAAAATCTTCAACAAAACTCCTAATGAGTCTAAACCATCTTTCACCAATAGAGGATCCTTCAAATTTGGTGAGACAGGCCACATGATCAAAGAATGTCCTACATGGTAGACATTAAAGACAAAGCAAAACGGGACAAGACTAAAAAGGAATTCAAGCAAGTCATGCTAGCATCATGCTGGGGAGAGCTAGACACTGAAGATGACGAAAAATCCGAAGATGAGGAGGTCGCAAATCTGTGTCTAAGAAACATTAGTCTTGACCTAATTACTGGTAGTGATGATGAATACGACAACTGAAGATCAAAATTATACCTGCTAGGAGAATCTAACTCGGAAAGTAAATGTTACGAGGTAAGCTTTATTTGTCTTAAGAAGCAAGTTAAAAAATTACTTAAGAATGCTATGATAGATTACTTTGAGCAAACCCTTGATCAATGTCATGAACAAAGTCTTGAAATAAATGATTTGAAAGAGAAAATCCTTGACATTGTCAGAGAGAATCAACTTCTAAAAGCAAAAACAAGAAACTTGAATTCTAAAGTTATGGCTAATTCAGCCACAACTTCTGAATCCACGGATGCTGAGAAAATAGCTCTTGAGTCTAAAGTTATAGCTAATGAAGCTATAACCCCAGAGTTAAAACTCAACATTAAACATCTTGAGGCCAGGGTTGTAGCTAATTAAGCTATAACCTTAGAGTTGAGAAAAGCCAATGAACTTCTTCAGGCAGAGATAAAAACGAAGGACATTAAAATCTCATATCAAAAGAAGTAAATTGACTCTTCATCTCATCAACTAAAGGAAACTAAAGCTCAAATAATGGATATTAAGAAACAACACTCATATGTAGTTTTGATTCTTAATAAACGTTTCCAAGACTTTCGTGATAACCATAAGGAGAATAGTTCCGCCAAAAAAGTAGAGACTGATCATTCTGCTTGTTATAAAGAAATCAATTCTCTAAAAGAACTAATATGAAAATGGGACTAGGTCATGAATGTTATGGCTGTAAGCACCACTCTAAATGCAGATCTACTCCTTCTGAACGTGATTTCAGAAAAAGAAAATAAGTTAATTTACCTGAGTATCTAATTTGTAACTGTAACACCCACCAATTTAGCGATTAGCTTTTAATACTATTTTAATTTTATTATCATTATTTTTTGCTAGAATGTAAGCTTTCATTGATAATAAGTACGCAAATAACGTCATACATATTTGTCTACTTGACTTAAGCAATCACACTATTAAGATAAATAAACTTTAGCCAACCAGATCTTATCTCTATTAGATAATGCAATTACATTAGTATTCCTGAACCTGCTACTAATACTCTTCGTAATGTCCTCAGAAATGTGCTCCGGCCTGTGCAACATGTTCTGCAGCCTCGCCTCGTTCCTTTGCTGCCGTATCAGATACCAACTTGCTAAAATCATAGCAGTCAGTACCATTTTCTTAATCCTACTCCATCTTCTGCACATAATGGTATGTATACAGACCACACTCCTGATATCACATCCTAACCATCCCCCAAGACAGTCCATATGCTCATTCCTGTAAACACACTCAGAAAATAAGTGGTGATGAGTTTCAGTGTTCTGCTAGCATATACAACACATGTTATCCGCGGTAATATTGAACAGATGCAATTTGTCCTTCAGCATGAGTCCTTCATGAGCTATTAAACAAGCAATAAAAGTATGTCTAGAAAGAGCTAGACTACACCAAATAGGTTTTACCCACATTACCTCTACTCTTTTCTCCCTGAGCTAGTTGTAACAGTTCCTGGCAGTATAAACACCAGTGCCTATACTCCAAGTGTTGTTTATAAATCCTTCCTTAATCTAATCTCTGACATAACAAATCCTTCGCCAATGCCAGCTAGTGTTTGAGGTTATAGAATAGTTGTACCACTCAGTGTTTTTCATATAGACATGATGTACCCATTAAACCTAGAGCTTATCATGTCTAGTAGCAAGCCACCATACCAATTTGCCAATAATGGCCACATTCCACTTTTTACTTTGTTTTAAACTCAAACCTCCTTCAGGTTTAGGGATATATACCTTACTCCATGCAACCTTAGCAGCCTTACTATATTCAGTAGACCCTTCCCACAGAAAGTTCCAGCAGATAGCATCTACTATGTTCATCACTCCCTTTGGTAAAACAAAAATAGTTGCCTAGTAGCTATACATGGTAGACAAAACTGAGTTAACCAAAACAAGTCTGCCAGCATAAGAGAGTCTCTTAGCCCCAAGGTTTCTTACTATATCCACTATCTTATCAATTAAAACTGCACAATCTGCTTTGTTAATCTTTCTGCTTTGATAGGGACACCCAAGTACTTAAAAGGGAGCTTGCCTTCTACAAACCCAGACACAGACATGATATCATTCTTCAAGGTATTATTGACTCCATTGAAATAGGCACACTATTTTTGTGCACTCAAATTCAACCCTGAAGCAGCAGAGAAGGTAGAAAGGGACCTCAACAGAATCATAATAGAGGGAGCATCACCTTTGAAAAAGAGTAACAAATCATTTGCAAACATTAGATGAGTTAGTTTTAACTGCTTACACAAAGGATGATACTTGAAACCCATGTTCTCAGTGGCACAAGCTATAATTCTGCTTAAATATTCCATACACAAAGTGAACAAGATAGATGACATAGGGTCCCCTTGTAACACCCCGGCCCAAACCTAGGGTCAGGAGCGGTCACTTACGGTAGCTCGCCAAGCTGTGTACATGGCCCACAGATCAACACGGGTCCTTTCTAGATCATTTTGTCCTCACTCATGTGCATCCCGGAAACCTTCCCAGGAGGTCACTCATCCTAAGACTACTCTTAGTCAAGTACGCTTAACTTTTGAGTTCTTTTGCATGGAAAACCAGAAAACAAAGTGCACTTTGTTGATATGAGTACTACTTTCAATCCCTTTAAGCACTAGTCAGTTAAGCTTATCAATGTCCCTCTTCAACTAACGTGGGGTGTTACACCCCTTGCCTCAAACCTTCTTTCCCTTGAAAAAAACCATAAGACTCTCCATTAATAGAGATTGAGAAGGAAGCACTTGTTACACAAACCATGACTAAATTTCTGAAATGGGGTGGGAAGTTGAAGGCCTCTAGAATATCCCCTACAAACTTCCAGCTAACAGAGTTATATGCTTTCATGAGATCCATTTTGAATATGCATCTAGAGGAACAATGTTGTCTGTTATAATTGTGGGAAATATCGGTATACTACCCTTTAAAATTTTCGGATTATAATGAAATTATAACTATATGAATTTCTAGTCATAAATGAAATTGCATAATATAAACATGAGATTGAGAAATAACCTTCGGTCCTAGAAAAGGCCTAAGAACAAATACCAAAGTAGGTATTCTCCTAATCGTAACACCCAAGATGGTCAAGAAATGCCTTCGTCGTGCTACAACGAATACCCAAAAAAAATTTTAATTTTGTGTGTATATTGATGATGAATATGAAGATGAATAAGAGAGAATTAAATTCAGAATTTTCTTCTTTCTTTTCACCCTTGAGCCGTCACTTTTGGAGTCAAATAATGGTTAGAAGAAAAACTTCTTTTCACCCTATATGAGCCGTGAGATCAAGAAGAGAAGAAGGAAAACCTAGTTTCCTTATTTAACTCAACCTCTATTTGGTAATTAGCATCTAATTAATATGTATATTATGTAATATGTATTCTTATTATTACTAGTAATGGACCGTCACATAAACCGAGTAATGCCGGACCAATACACCATAATAATATCGTGTAATACATATCCGCCAACTTAAATATAACAGTTTACATTTAGTTTAAACCAACATTATATACATTGATTAAATATAACATTTTATATTCAATTACCAGCTAACATTATTTAATCGTTATTAAATAATCGTATCATCATCACATTGACTAACCTTTTAGTCAAATACATCGACTAACCTTTTAGTCATTTAATAAGGCATCAATATAATTATTTTCTCAAATAATCACATCTCTCAAACACATCCTTTAGGTGTGACTTTTAGGGATCAGTTGATCACCGCCACCTGTATGACAATAACGTCAAACTTATCTAGCAAGCCAACCGTTATCGATAAACGTTAATCAAATGATTATAATACAAAGTATACCCTGTGAACCTTAGCTGTTATCACACTAACTGTGGAGGACACTAGCTCCAACAATCTCCCACTTGTCCTTACAAGTGTATGTGCGATAACCGATTCTCATATCCTTAAATTTCTCCCACTCAATGTAAAACAATTTGCAAAGTCCGCATTCACAAAGGTCGTATTTTACAAGTGATCAGTATCAAGAGTTGTTTTCCCGACTAGAGAGTAACTCAACTGATAAACGAATCATTATTCGAGCATGGCCATGCATTTCAGTTACTACTCCTCGAGTGGACCTGAGAAATAACAAAACCTGATAAAGGGTTGGATATTTTCCTCAACTCGAATCCTGCAGATGTAAGCATAGTATGAAATGACCCAGTAAAAATCTGCTTGGCCTCCTGTTACGGTCGACCGTGAGAAAGAAACCAAAGTCACCCAAAAACTGCCTTAATCTCAAGAGACAGTCGATAGTCAAAAGAATCGACTCTAGGAACACTATAGACGTCCTATCCACGACCTAGCACCGAATGTTGTTGAACATTTAGGACTCCATAACGTCGTCACGAATTACAATGTCCTACGAGGTATCCTTATAACTCGTATTTGTGACCGATCAGTCAACAGTTTGACTTATGGCTCGTTGAACCCACCATCAACCGACTCAACAATATAATAGCCAGAGTTATCAGCTCATATAGGCGATTATAGACCAAAACACATATAATGTTATTCAGTTCACTTTGTGGTGTTCAATGTTGTCCATACAATCCACATAAAAAAACAAAATATGAAAACAATACGATGAAGTTATTATTAGTATATGAAAAAGATGTATCTAATTCATACAAACAGCTAATACAACTCAGGAACACGTTTAATTCCCATGGAAGTAACATGCCCTTCATGCTTATCATGTCTAAACGGTTTAGTGAGAGGATCTGCTATGTTATCATCTGTAGCAATCTTGTCTATCACTATCTCCTTTTGCTCCACATAATCTCTGATCATGTGAGCCTTCCGAAGTACATGTCTAGATTTGTTGCTAGACCTAGGCTCCTTAGCCTGGAAGATGGCACCACTATTATCACAATAGATGGTGATCGGGTCATTCGAGCTAGGAACTATGGCAAGTCCTTGTAAGAATTGACGCATCCATATAGCTTCCTTTGCAGCCTCTGAAGCGGCATAATACTCGAACTCAGTCGTAGAATCTGCTATAACATTCTGCTTCGAGCTTTTCCAGCTGACCGCAGCGCCATTAAGAGTAAATACGAATCCAGACTGAGATTTCGAGTCATCCCGATCCGTTTGGAAGCTAGCATCTGCGTAACCGGTTGCGCAAAGCTCAGTCTCTCCTCCATAAGTCAATACCCAATCCTTAGTCCTCCGTAGGTACTTAAGGATGTTTTTAACAGCCATCCAGTGTGTTTCACCTGGATTGCCTTGCTACCGACTGGTCATACTCAAAGCATATGCCACGTCTGGACGTGTACATATCATGGCATACATGATCGATCCTATAGCTGATGCATAAGTGTTGACAACCCTCGCGAATGCGGAAATATAAAACATACAAGCATGTGAATTATATAGCGGAAATATGAAGTTTTTAAAACTTTTATACATGCAAGAAGAAATATACGAGGAGTGTCAAATATTACAAACCAAGGTACGAATTAACTACAACAAGAGACGAAGTCTCTCCAAATGTTAACAAAGTAAAAGTGTTTAGCAAAAAAGCTAAAATCGTCTAGAGGTGTTTCATCCAGGGACTACGCCCGCTAGCTCACACCCGAACCCAAAATATCATAGCAAAAAGCCATCCAAATCAAGCAACCTATTCATCCATGAAAAACATGAACGCCACAGTCAGTGGGGAGTAACTCCGGGTTCTCCCAGCCATATCACATTAAATGTACATAAAAGGAAATACAAAATAGAAGCATGCATATATAGATATACATGTGAAATACGATAAGGATAGATAGGCAATTCACTATATAATGATAAGAGCATATGGAATACAAATCCGAATCCATCATGTTATACAAAGACTCGGGGAAGACACTCTTAGGCAACCGAATACGCTGACTAGGGCTTGCATCTCACCGTTAGCGGTATAAGTTTGATAAGATTGAGACTCGACAAACAAACAAACAAACCATGCCAAGTCATGCAATGACCATGTGTAACACCCGGAAATGTACCCAATTTTTCTAGTAGAAATATTTTACGAAATCTTTTCAGCAAATTTAAGTTTTAAATTGACTTTTTATGTTTCGAGTCGAATTTAGAATTTCCGAGTTCGTATTTGGAATTTCCGAGAAATTCCATGAAAATCCCGTCTTAAGTCGAGTTTGACTTTTCTTGACTTTTGAGTCGAGTTTGACTTTCTTGACTTTGGAAACCGTCTTTGACTTTTCCTTACTTATACTCATACTCCTTAACCTATTTTTCCTACACAAAATCAAACAACACATTTCTTCCTTCATAAGAAATCCCAAACCCTTGTTTCCATCCATTTTTCGATCTTTGAATCATCGTAACTTCTTCGTTACTTGATAGAATTTACGTAAGTTCGTCTTATTCTTCCTCCCTAACCTTCCTCTATCCGTATTGATATTAAAAGTATCGTCTTTCCCGCTTTTCAAGCTTTCCGTCTTTCTCAAGATGAGCTTTATTCATCTTTTTACGATCTATTTGTAGGTGGCGACCTCCAAGATCCCGACAAAGACTATTTCCTTATAGAAGAGGAGCTTGACGACTAGTAGAGACGCTTAAAGGTAACGGTGAAGGGTTACTCGGTATCATTTACGTGTTTTACATGTTTATATGCTAGAAATCGTATTTAGAATACGATTAGGAAGATTAGGATTCATGCTATGATTAATGAATGATGTTATATGATGAATATTGATGATGTATAATGATTGTTGATGATTATTAGAAGCATATATGAGAATTGGATTGAATTGGTTAAGTGAGCAAGGCTCACGGGTGAAGAGGTGCTCCCAGCCGGTCGACCGGCCGCCGGTCTGACCACCGGCTGGGAACACATCAGTAACATTTTTGGGAAACTTGGTTTTTGTATGATGTGGTGCTCCAGGCCGGTCCACCGGCCACCGGTCCATCCACCGGCCTGGAACACATCAGTAAGTGAAGTTGGATTTTTGGTATTGTGCTCTTAGCCGGTTGACCGGCCGCCGGTCGACTGACCGGCCTAGACCACTTTTCTCTGTTTTTCTATGATTTTGGAATTTTGCCCTGTGTTCTGAGCCGGCCCACCGGCCACCGGTCCCTTACCCGGCCTGGAACACGGCTGTGATCTTTTCCTTTAACTTCTAAAAACTCGTAATTTATAATAGTTCGCATGATCCGTTTATCGTATAATTTTACGTAGAGTCTTATAATATTCATGTTTTGGGTATATGATATTTTATTCGCTTGTATCGCATGTTTCGTGACGGTTTTCGATATGTCCCACTTTGAGTCGGTTTTCACAAATGATTCGGTTTGAGCACTATTTTGTCTTGTGCTTTGTGCTCTCATTCCCTTGGCTACCTTCTCGTTCGTAAGGCTGGAATGTCGGAACGGAGAGGTATCCTACTGCTTAATTGCATGTGTCAGTGGGCATACGACGACGTTGTTGGGAGTTGAACGCTATGCGTTGATCGACCCGGCCGTCAAATGTTGTGTACTTGCGAGGTGGTGTTATTTGCATGTAGCGTACCGCTAGTTATGTGGCTTGTGCTCTTTTCCGCCTCTTTCGTGAATTGATCTACCGAATTTGGGGTACTCGGCGTCAATTATTGACCGAGTCTTGG
>JAIUZE010073362.1:0-103771 GCA_022085475.1 Heliosperma pusillum | reverse complement strand
CTAGGTACTCCAAACCGGGGAAAAATAATCTTCTTTAAGAAATTGATGACAACCTTGGCATCGTTGGTAGGGGAAGCCACCGCCTCCACCCATTTGGACACGTAGTCTACGGCCACAAGAATGTACCTATTCCCTCTTGAAGAAATAAAGGGGCCTTGATAATCTATTCCCCACACATCAAACACTTCCACCTCAAGAATCCCCCTTTGAGGCATCTCATTCCTCCAAGAAATGTTGCCGGTGCGTTGACAAGCATCGCAACTTTGGACAAAGTGCTTGACATCATGGAACATAGAGGGCCAAAAGAACCCGGATTGAAGTATTTTAGCAACGGTCTTGCTTGCCCCATGGTGCCCTCCATAAGGAGAGGTGACGGGCTTATTTTCGGGGTCGTTAATTCCGGAAACTAGCTATGCCAAATAACAATTTATAAAACCAATATCTAGACTCAAACTATCCTAAGTAAAGGGGTAGCAAAGGTAAGATAAGGATCGAACCCAAGAGAAGGCGGTGAATGCTAATAATCTAATCTAGACTCTTGCTAAAAACCGATTAAACAAATAAATAAATCTAACCACGAATTAAACACTAATGGAAACAAAGGCTAGAATTACTTACAAACTATGATATTCACAGTGGTAAACATGTAGATAACAAATAGGGAGAAAGTTTTTCATGAGAAAAGATTATCAATCCTAGAATCACCAATAACAACTAAATAATCAAATATTCAAATAAGGAAAAACTACTTAGTGCAATTATCCCAAGTTCCCCCACAATTAACAAAGTAAAGATCCCTCCTTTCCTCCCTTCTCTAATTATCTATAGCAAAAACTTCTAAGAATTAGCCACCATGAATTAAACCATCCAAAAATGACCCAATACAACTAAACCCATACTTATTAAACCATAAGCATAAATAAAGATGCACGCTTTAAGCACAAAACCAAAGAAGCATGCTAGATTCATGAACTAAAACATTAAACCATGTTCTAAATACATAAAAAACCAAATTCCACTCAAAAGATTCTAACTTTTAAACCAAAGTTACAATCTTTCAAGTTGCATCAACAAATATCAAGACAAATCAACCAAATTCATCAAGACAATGCAAATTAATCAAACAAATAATTACTAAGATGGTTTGTCTTAACAACAATTCATTCAACAAAGAAAATCAACAAAGGAAGATGGAATTAAATAAAGAAGGAAGGATTAAAAAGTCTTACAATGCTAAAAGGGAAGAACTTGTTCAAATTACACTAAGCAAAAGGAGATTAGCTACCCATAGTCTTCATAATACAACCAATTTCTAAGGAAAAACCCATTACAAAAGCCAAACTTTAAGAACAAAAAGAAAGAAATGCTAAGGAAAATATGATGTTGTATGGTAAATGCTCTCCCCTCTTGTCTCTCTTCAGAAATCTTCTTTTATACCCTTGGTCCGCAAACCTAGGGGCCTTGAAATATGGGCTTCCAAAAGACAAGACGAGAAAATGAGAAAAACCCGTGCTGAGAGATGACGCAGGCTGCGTCCTACGACGCAGGCTGCGTCGTGATGACGCAGGCTGCGTCCTACGACGCAGGCTGCGTCCAGCACTGCCCGATTTTTGCCTTGATTTCCTTCTTGACTTTCGTTGACCCCATGATTATTTGACCTTGCCTTGACTTTCATTGACCCATTTGGCTTGGTCTTCAAACCTTGATGATTCCTTGCTAGCCCACTTCAAGTTCCGGGTTTTTGGGTCTCGGGTTTTCGGGTTTGACTTTTATTGACTTTCGGGATTTGACTCTTAAATTTGACTTAAAATACTAAATACTAATACTATTACAAAAACTAAAATTAACGTAAAACAAAGCTAATGACCCGTAAAAAGTAGAACGAAAGACTCTAAAAGTTACTACTAGACACGACATTATGTGACGTTGTCAAACACCCCCACACTTGGACTTTTACTCGTCCCGAGTAAAACTCGAGATTAGCATGAACGACACGAGCCCAACAAAGTGTGTGTGAAGGCATTGACCTCTCTTCCCTCACTACACCCTTCTTATACTCCCTCTTAAACAATCCACCTATGACAAAAACAAAACAAAAAGACTCAATTCTTGTGACACTCTTCTCTCACTCCCCCTCCTTATATCATCCCTCACGACTAAAGACACGACATGCCACCTACTCCGACTCAAATCAACTCCTCCCTACTTATAGCTCCCAAAAAAAAGTATGACCATCTTTGCCTTATCCCAAGGCATAGCGAGATGGTCTTTCTCAACAATCTTCACACAAATCCCCTCCTTATATCACCCCCTTATTACTCCACTAATGCAAATCATGGTTACTTGGTTGGCCCCAAACTTCACAATTTGCACAACCAAGCGACCACCAACATAAATCCACCAATTTGGAACAAAGTTTTGTGACTCAAAAAATAAAAATGAAAGGGTCCTAAACTAGCCTCCTTCCAATTTTCCTCCTTATCACTCCCTTCTTATTCCTCCAAAAATTCTCATCATAGGAAGAATCATGCTCAATTTTTTTTTTCATTTTTTCTTTTTTCATTTTTTTCATTTTTTTTTTTTTTTTGAAAATCCCTCATTTTGCCTAAGGTGCCCTTTCGGGTTTTCACCTTAGCTTTTCCTTTCCTCTCATTGGTGGCTCGCAACTCGATTCTTCCTTTTGCCCGGAATGCCCTTTCGGGTTTTCATTCCGTCCTCGGCCACCTTCCCAATCTTGCCTAGATGCCCACCCTTGTGGGTTTTCACCTAGCCGGGATTTTCAAATTTTTTTTTTTTTTTTCTTTTCTTTTTCTCTTTTTTTCTTTCTTTTTCTTTTTCTTCAAAATAAAGACATAAATAAAAAAAAAAAATTTACAAAGCATCAAAAACAAACTAACTATGTACAATCTTCTCCCCCACACTTAGAATTCACAATGTCCTCATTGTGGAGGAGAAGAAAAAATGTTACCTCATCAATTATCGAAATGAGAAGAACCCGAGGCACCTCCTCGGTTTCTCCTCCTATCCCTTGCTTCTCTAATCCGCCTTCTTCGCTCCATGCCTTCATCAAGGGTTGCTTGGTTGTAAGGAGAGGGTAGGCCGGGTTTTGTTGCATGGACATCCCAAAGAGAGAGCTAGCCAATCCATAAACGTCCTCTTGCGCCACCGCATCTTCATAGGAGTCTTGAAGATAGGTGTGGTGGCGCTCATTTTGAACGCTAAAATGGTCCGTAGCTTGCTCTCTCCAAGCATTTTGAGTGGCCCACATATCATTTTGCTCTTTCCACATTTGGTCTTGTTGTTCTCTCCAAAGGCGGGCTTCCTCTTGCCCATCTAGCATCCTCCTCCATTCCTCACTTTGAGCCCTCTCGGCCTCCGCCCTCAATCTCTCCCTCTCCTCCACAACATTATGCCAATCATCTAAACTCTCAAGCCCACCTCCTTGTAATTGTTGCCAAGTATTTGAGGCATCTACCCTCCCACTAATGTGTGCCAAGACGTCGTTGGTGCTAGCAAAATAGTTAGCCATTTGTTGTTGCCATGGCTCCACGGGTGTGCTAGAACGACCCTCCGCATCAAACATGGGGGTGTCGGTATCATGGTGGCTTTGGAATGGTGATTGGAAATGAAATGGTGGTGGTTGTTGTTGTTGTTGTTGTTGTTGTTGCTGTTGTTGTTGTTGTTGTTGTTGTTGTTGTTGTTCAAAATTGGTGGTGTGGGAAGGACCTTGCTCAATTGCAAGGATCTCAATCTCCTCTCTCAAATGCTCACTTCCCCCACCACCTTCTCTCCTTACCCTCCTTTGCCTCAAAGGCACTTCTTCTACCTCCTCCTCCTCCTCCGCACTACTTACCCCCAAACTTTCCTCCCTAGGACAAACAAAATCCCATGCCGCGGGTCCTCTAGGTAAAGGATTGTTTTGAGGTCTAGGCAACTTCATGTAGCTTAGCCCGTCACTTCCCAACCAAAACCCTTTTAAGGGTTGCTCCTTGCTAGTCTTAAACATGTGAACTTCTTCTAGCCCAAGATGGTTGTACCTCGTCAAACCCCTACATATGTTCACCGCTTGACCATTAGGAATGCCCCCCTCATAATGCCTTACCAAGAAAGAAATCACCCCCCCACAATGGATGCTTGCCCTTGCCGATTTTTGCCTATGCTTGATGCACGCTCTCAAAAACAAATCGGCCCAATCCGGGATCCCTACCCCCTCCGGAAGCATAGTCCACAAACAAAGCCGGATCTTCTCCGGCACCTTGGTGGGTTCTCCCGCGGAGTTGAAAATGGTGGTAAGGAACCTAGTAATTAGGCGGAGTACGGGGTGGGTGATGGCTGACAGTTTGGCATCCTTAGACGGGCCATGGTCATCGGCAATGTTTCCCCACATTTGGTGCATTTTGCCCCTTGGGCACCTAATGTCTACGGGTTGCTTGGTAATTTTTAGGATTTGACGGATTTCGGAAGTTGTGGCATTATGCCAAGTTTGATTCAATCGGAAGCGGTAGGCTTTCTCCTCACCTTCGGGCACATCCAATTCCGACAAGGTGGCTAGAAACTCGTATGCAAAACTCCTATAGGTGTAATCCCAGGAGTTTGGCTCGAGATAAGCCTCTAGCCCTACTTTAGCTAGCATGTCCCTTGTCAGATTGAACATGCCTAAGGCATGGAGGGTGGTTGGGCAAAAGAATTTGGTTGCTACAAGAGGGTGAGTGGATATTTGATCCCAAATTTTCTTATGTTGAGCTTGCATCCTCTCACAACCCATGAACACCGTTTCAACCTCGGTGTCGGGCTCACTCACCGCGGCCCTCTTATTTTTTCCCTTGCCAAACAATTGAGAGATTTTTGGTGCCATTTCTGCAAAGATGTAACAAACAACACACTACAACAATAACAAGCAATCACTCGAAAAGTTTTTCGCTCAAGCACTTCAACAAACACTTGGTGTGCAACAATTTCTACACCTCAAAAAGCTAGTGTTTGTTGAATTTCTTTGCCTTACTCAGAAAACTTTATCCAATCCTAACTACACAATCAAGCAAGGGGAAAGGGGAACTCAACCTAAGACTAGAACTAGCCTAATTCGAGCAAAAACCTGAAAATTGATGAAAAAGTCGAGTATTAAAGTTATACCTTTGTTTTTCCACAAGATTCAAGTGCCTTGATGATTAGAAGTAGGTAGGAATCCGATAATTAGCCTTAAAAACCCAACTAAAGACCCGAAAAAGACGAATTTGAGGGGAAAAAATCTAGGTTTTTAAGACGGATTTCTGAGATTTTAGGGTGAGTGAGACTGATTTTGGGGTTATTGAGTGTAGAATAGTGATTAGGATGAAGATTGGGATTGATTTTGATGAAGGTCTTGGAAGATTTGAGTGAGAAAGATGGATGTTTGAGGGATTGGGGGTTGTTTGGTTGTGTTTGTCGTGAAAAACAAAGAAGGGTGTTGGGTGTTTGTTTTATGAAGAACACGGGCAAAGGCTAAAGCATAAAACGAAATCTGCGCTCGACGCAGGCTGCGTCCTACGACGCAGGCTGCGTCGTCACGACGCAGGCTGCGTCCTACGACGCAGGCTGCGTCCTTCACTGCCGGATGGTTCTTGCTTTTTCACTTAGCAAAATTTTTGCTAAGTGATCCAAACACCTCCATACTTGCAAATTCACTTCAATGGTCCATAATAACCTCCAATATCTAAATTCCATCGATTCCCGAACTTTTTATCCGTGGCACGCATCCCGAGGCGGCCAAAAACTCGCAAAACTTCACGAAACCGTTAGTAACTTCAAAAAAATTTGTTTGATGCAATGTCTAACTAACTTAAAACAACTTAAATGCTAAGATTTAACAAAGACACTTCAAAGAAATATTCACAAGGATAGAGTATGTACATGTTTTGCCGTTTATTTAGAGTCGATGGCTCGACTTAGCTATTTCAAGCTTTTCAACCTTCATAGACCGGGTCTTCAAGCAAGACCTCCTCTTCCCCCTCTCGGGTACATCCTTGGAAGTAGTGCTTGAGACGGTGGCCATTCACTTTGAGGAGCTTTCCATCCCCGGACCCCTCCACTTCAATTGCCCCATGGGTAAACACTTTCTTGACGGTGTAAGGTCCAAACCATCTTGACCTCAACTTGCCCGGAAAGAGCTTAAACCGGTTTTGGAACACAAGAACTTTATCACCTTCCTTGAAAACTCTACGGTTTATCATCCCATCATGCCATCTTCTTGTTTTCTCTTTGTAGATGGAAGAGTTTTCATAAGCATCTTGGCGAATTTCTTCAAGTTCTTGTAATTGAAGCTTCCGGTGCATACCGCTCTCATCTTGGTTTTGATTGAAAGATTTGATAGCCCAATAGGCTTTGTGCTCAACCTCCACGGGGAGGTGGCAAGCCTTGCCATAGATGAGGCGGAATGGGGACATGCCAATGGGGGTTTTGAAAGCGGTCCTATATGCCCACAATGCATCAACTAGCCTCTTACTCCAATCCTTTCTATCCGGATTCACCGTCTTTTCAAGTATTCCTTTAATTTCACGGTTTGAGAGTTCGGCTTGCCCGTTTGTTTGTGGGTGATAGGCCGTGGAAATTTTATGATTCACCCCATATCGTTTGAGAAGGCCTCCAATCACTTTGTTGCAAAAATGGGTCCCCCTATCACTAATGATAGCCCTTGGAAAACCAAACCGAGAGAATATGTTCTCTTGAATGAAAATGGCTACTACCTTGGCATCATCGGTGCGGGTAGGAATGGCTTCGACCCATTTTGATACATAGTCCACCGCCAAGAGGATGTATAGATAACCACCGGAATTTGGAAAAGGGCCCATAAAATCAATTCCCCACACATCAAAGATCTCACAATAAAGAAGAGGTTGTTGTGGCATCTCATTCCTCTTTGTCAAATTCCCCACCCTTTGACATCGGTCACAAGTTTTTACAAATTTGTGGGCATCTTTGAAAAGACTTGGCCAAAAGAAACCGCATTCAAGCACTTTTCTAGCGGTTCTTTGTGGCCCAAAATGCCCTCCACAAGCATAGTCATGACAATGATGTAAGATGGAAGGAATCTCACTCTCGGGCACACATCTTCTCACAAGTTGATCTTGGCAAAATTTCCACAAGTAAGGATCATCCCAAGTATAGTATTTGGCATCGGACTTGACCTTGCTCTTTTGATGAGAAGAGAAATGGCTTGGAAGCCGCTTTGTCACCAAATAGTTGACCATGGTAGCATACCATGGCTCTTCCATTGTATAGCATAAAGTGACTCATGAGGGAGACCTCCTTCAACCTCCTCAAGAGGGCATGATGGTCTTCCTTCATGGTTTAGCCGGCTCAAATGATCCGCCACCACATTCTTCACCCCTTTCTTGTCTTTTATTTCCACATCAAACTCACTTAGAAGAAGAATCCATCTCAACAACCTTGGCTTTGCATCCTTCTTTGCCACAAGGTATCTAATGGCGGCATGATCGGTGTAGATGATCACCTTTGTGCCCAAGAGATAAGATCGGAATTTTTCTAGAGCATAAATCACACCAAGGAATTCCTTCTCCGTCGTGGAATAGTTCTTTTGAGCATCATTCAAGAGGGTAGAAGCATATTGGATCACATGGGGTCCCTTGTCACTCTTTTGACCCAAAACCACTCCCAATGCATAGTCACTTGCATCGGTCATGATTTCAAATGGAAGATCCCATCGTGGTGCTTGAATAATTGGTGCGGTGACCAATCTCTCCTTCAAGTCATTGAATGCTTTCCTACATTTGTCATCAAAAACAAATTCCGCTTCTTTGTGCAAAAGCTTGCATAAAGGGTTAGCAATCTTGGAAAAATCCTTAATAAATCTCCGGTAGAAACCGGCATGTCCTAGAAAAGACCTAATGTCTCGGGTGTTAGAGGGATAAGGTAAGGTTTTGATAATGTCAACCTTAGCCTTATCCACCTCAACCCCCCTTTCCGACACTACATGTCCCAAAACGATGCCACTAGTCACCATGAAATGACATTTTTCGGAATTTAAAATGAGATGGGACTCTTGGCATCGCTCTAAGACAAGAGCAAGGTGTTTTAGACATGCATCATAGGAGTCCCCATGGACGGTGAAATCGTCCATGAATACTTCTATGATTCGTTCTACATAGTCGGAGAAAATACTCAACATGCACCGTTGAAAAGTTCCCGGAGCATTGCACAAACCAAAGGGCATACGACGATAGGCAAATGTACCAAATGGGCAAGTGAATGTGGTCTTGACTTGGTCCTCGGGTGCAATTGGGATTTGAAAATACCCCGAGTAACCGTCAAGGAAACAATAGAAAGCTTTCCCCGCTAATCTTTCTAACATTTGATCAATAAATGGTAGCGGGAAATGGTCTTTCAATGTTACCGCATTCAAGCGGCGGTAGTCAATACACACTCTCCAACCGGTTTGGGGTCGGGTGGAGACCAAGTCTCCTTGTGCATTCTTGACTACCGTCACTCCTCCCTTTTTGGGTACGACTTGAGTTGGGCTAACCCAACGAGAGTCGGAAATAGGGAAAATGATACCCATTTGCAATAGCTTAATTACCTCTTCTTGCACTACCTCCGCCATGGGTGGATTGAGCCTCCTTTGGGGTTGTCGGACCGGTTTGGCATCCACTTCAAGTCGTATCTTGTGCATGCAAGTCACCGGGCTTATCCCTTTTAGGTCCGCTATGCTCCACCCAAATGTTTCCTTATGCTTTTCAAGTAGTGATACCAATTTGCCTTCTTGGTCCTCGGTGAGTGTGCTTGAAATGATAAGTGGTAGGGTGTTCTTGTCCCCTAGAAAGATGTACTTTAAATGGCTTGGGAGGGTCTTCAACTCGACCTTAGGAGGTTGGATAATGGAAGGGAGGGGCTTGTGGAGTGGAATACTCAAAGCAAACAACTCGGACAACCTTTCCAGTGCAGGACGCAGGCTGCGTCCAGTGACGCAGGCTGCGTCCAGTGACGCAGGCTGCGTCGTCCGACGCAGGCTGCGTCGTGTGACGCAGGCTGCGTCGAGCACTGCCTTGCCCTGTTTTCAGCATCTCTATGACGTTGATCTCCTCATATGTTTCTATTGGCTCTTCCTTCTCCAATTCTTCAAGACATTCCTGCACATCAAAAGCCAACAACAAGCGCAAACCTTCCTCTTCCATGTGGTTAGTTAAAGCTACCTCGAGTGGGTCTCTATCACAAAGTTTATACATTTGATTCACTAATGGCTCAAAGATATCCAAGAAGAAACAAGATTGATGGTCACTCGGGTGCCTCATGGAGTCATATATATTGTAAGTTAACCTTTTTCCTTCAAATTCCATAGTCAAGCACCCGTTTGAAACATCGATCTTGGTATTTGAAGTTTTCATAAACGGCCTACCAAGAAGGAGAGGGGTGGCACTAGAGCTAGATTCCATATCTAAGACGTAGAAATCCGCCGGAAAGACAAGATTATCGACTTCCACTAGTACATCCTCTACCATGCCCTTGGGGTAAACACTAGACCTATCGGCAAGTTGAATGACTACCCCGGTCTTAGACAAAGGTCCTAAACCTAGGGTCTCATAAATAGATAAAGGCATGACATTTATAGAAGCCCCAAGGTCTAGCATGGCACGTTTAAAACTCTTTCCCCCCAATAGTGCAAGGAATAGTGAACATGCCCGGGTCTCCACATTTCTTTGGTAAATTTTGTTTGAAAATGGCCGACACATGTTCACTCACCCTAACCTTATGGGTTCCCTTCTTTGGATTTCTCCTAGGTGTGCAAAGTTCTTTCAAAAACTTTGCATACCTAGGGACACTATTCAACAAGTTAAGGAGAGGAATGTTAACCTCACATTTCCGGAAAGTCTCATATAAGTCATTCTCCTTGGCATATTTCCTTGTGCTTATCAAAGCACTAGGAAATGGGACTTCCGGTATGTACTCCTCCACTTCATCATCTTCAATAGTGTCCTTGCTCTTCCTTGAATTTTCTCCCTTTGGGTCCATGCTTTTGGATGCCCCTTTTTCATTTCTCAATATCTCTTCTTGACCCACCACCAATTCTCCTTGGTCTTCAATCTCAATGGTTTCCATCTCAATATTCTTCATCTTTTCCTTTCCTTTGCCAAGGGGGTGTACTTCCAACTCTTTGCCTCCCCTCAATGTCATGGCACTAGCATTTTCCCTTGGTGGGGGAATGGTTTGAGATGGGAATCTTGTGGAGCTTGAGGCTTGGGATTTTGACAAATTTGAGGCCATTTGGGATAGTTGGGTTTCCAAGTTGTTCACCCTAAGGTTGTTAGCCTCCCTATCCTTCCTTGCTTCCTCTCTATCCCTCCTTGCCTCCTCCCTATCCTTCTCTTGATTGGCAAGAAGTGTTTGCAAGATGTCACTCAAGTTCCCTTGAGAAGAAGAATTCCCTTGATTTGGGTTTTGGTTTGGTTGTCTTTGGGATTGAGAATTATTTGGAAAATTTGAGTTGTTGGGTCTTGGGTTGTTGTTGTTGAAATTTCTTTGGGGGTTTTGGTTGAAATTTGTGTTTCGGTTTTGGGTTGGATTTTGGGCTCTCAAGTGATTGAATTGACCATTTTCAAAACTCTTTGACTTGTCTCCTCCCCACCCCAAAAGATCACGATTTCCCACTTGGTTATACATCCCTCCACCACTTGGGTTTCTAGCATTGTAGTTCCCATACCCCATGGCATTGACACTCTCCATGGTGGCTCCTTGCTCAATCATGATGTAACAAGTGTTTGTAGCATGGTCACCTCCACAATAAGAACATTCAAGCGGTTCGGGGTGTTGAGAAAACGAACTACCTTTGTTGACAACCAAGTTGGATACCAAGCTTTTGAGTTCACCCATCTCTTGCATGAGTTTGTGATTTTGAGAGGCATGAGAATCTTCCATGGAAGATACATTTCTAGAGCTTCCTCCCCTTTCATTCTTCCTCCCGTAGCTTCTTGTATTCATAGCCAACTTCTCAATAATGTTGTTGGCCTCGGCCACATTAAGTGTATCAATACCACCTCCGGTGGCGGCTATAATCATCCGTTGGTCATTTTGGCATAATCCTTCATTGAAGGCCGTCAATAGATCATCCCCCGACATCCCATGATAAGGGCACCTTGCCACGAGGCTTTTGAATCGCTCCCAATAGTCATAGAGAGTTTCCCCCATATCTTGCTCAATGGTAGTGATGAGCTTCTTTGAATGGTTATGCCTTGAATCCGGGTAATATTTCTCAAGAAATTTCTTCTTCAAACCCACCCAAGTATTTACGGAATGGGCCGGAAGACAAAATAACCACTCCTTAGCGGCATCTTGTAGAGAGAATGGAAATGCCCTAAGCTTAAATTGATCTTCGGTCACTCCTTGAGGGATGGCCCCTTGGCATATCATGTGAAATTCGGCCAAGTGCCTATTGGGATCATTCCCCACCATTCCATGAAATCTTGGCAAATTATGAACAAAGAATCCCTTTAGCTCGAAATTGACATCCCCCATGGGAGGGTATGCGATACACAACGGTTGCTCTTCATAGTTTCTTGCCCGGATTTCACCAATAGTTCTATTATCTTCCATTTCGGGTGGGTAGATGATGTTCAAAGGTGGTGGTCTCCTAGGAGGTGATCTAGGTGGTGACACAAACACTTGTTCTTGTGGTTCTTGAAAAATATTGTTCTCAAACTCCTCTTCACTAGGCTCCCTCCAAAAGGGTCTCCTATAGAGGGGATTCGAAAACAACCAATTGGAAATGCTACTAGAAGCCGGGTCAATGTCTTGGTCACCAAGTCCTTCTTGTGACCTAGGCATAAACTCTAAAACACTTCAACAACACAATTAGTAACTTCAACACCAAGTAACCTACAAACAATACAAAAAGAAATGTTTGAAAAACAATCTAAACAAATTATGACTCTAACAAGAGTTTCAATTTGATAAATTAGCTAAATTGCCTTCCCCGGCAACGGCGCCAAATTTGACGGGCTTATTTTCGGGGTCGTTAATTCCGGAAACTAGCTATGCCAAATAACAATTTATAAAACCAATATCTAGACTCAAACTATCCTAAGTAAAGGGGTAGCAAAGGTAAGATAAGGATCGAACCCAAGAGAAGGCGGTGAATGCTAATAATCTAATCTAGACTCTTGCTAAAAACCGATTAAACAAATAAATAAATCTAACCACGAATTAAACACTAATGGAAACAAAGGCTAGAATTACTTACAAACTATGATATTCACAGTGGTAAACATGTAGATAACAAATAGGGAGAAAGTTTTTCATGAGAAAAGATTATCAATCCTAGAATCACCAATAACAACCTAATTAATCAAAGATTCAAATAAGGAAAAACTACTTAGTGCAATTATCCCAAGTTCCCCCACAATTAACAAAGTAAAGCTCCCTCCTTTCCTCCCTTCTCTAATTATCTATAGCAAAAACTTCTAAGAATTAGCCACCATGAATTAAACCATCCAAAAATGACCCAATACAACTAAACCCATACTTATTAAACCATAAGCATAAATAAAGATGCACGCTTTAAGCACAAAACCAAAGAAGCATGCTAGATTCATGAACTAAAACATTAAACCATGTTCTAAATACATAAAAAACCAAATTCCACTCAAAAGATTCTAACTTTTAAACCAAAGTTACAATCTTTCAAGTTGCATCAACAAATATCAAGACAAATCAACCAAATTCATCAAGACAATGCAAATTAATCAAACAAATAATTACTAAGATGGTTGGTCTTAACAACAATTCATTCAACAAAGAAAATCAACAAAGGAAGATGGAATTAAATAAAGAAGGAAGGATTAAAAAGTCTTACAATGCTAAAAGGGAAGAACTTGTTCAAATTACACTAAGCAAAAAGAGATTAGCTACCCATAGTCTTCATAATACACCCAATTTCTAAGGAAAAACCTATTACAAGAGCCAAACTTGAAGAACAAAAAGAGAGAAATATGCTAAGGAAAATATGATGTTGTATGGTGAAATGCTTCCCCCTTTGCCTCTCTTCAGAAATCTTCTTTTATACCCTTGGTCCGCAAACCTAGGGGCCTTGAAAGATGGGCTTCCAAAAGACAAGACGAGAAAAGGAAGAAAACCCGTGCTGAGAGATGACGCAGGCTGCGTCCTACGACGCAGGCTGCGTCGTGATGACGCAGGCTGCGTCCTACGACGCAGGCTGCGTCCTACGACGCAGGCTGCGTCCAGCACTGCCCGATTTTTTGCCTTGATTTCCTTCTTGACTTTCGTTGACCCCATGATTATTTGACCTTGCCTTGACTTTCATTGACCCATTTGGCTTGGTCTTCAAACCTTGATGATTCCTTGCTAGCCCACTTCAAGTTCCGGGTTTTTGGGTCTCGGGTTTTCGGGTTTGACTTTTATTGACTTAAAATACTAAATACTAATACTATTACAAAAACTAAAGTTAACGTAAAACAAAGCTAATGACCCGTAAAAAGTAGAACGAAAGACTCTAAAAGTTACTACTAGACACGACATTATTTGACGTTGTCAAGAGGAGTGGCATCCTTTCATGATTTCATCATACTCCCATTGTGGAACACATCTTCTATACATCCCATCACCACACTCCTTAAACAACAAAGGATTATCCCAAAAGTATCTCTTAGCTTCAAATAAAAATCTCTTCTTTTGATTGTGGTTGATGCCCGGTGGAAGAACACCACCCACAATATAGTTGGCAAAATCCGCAAACCAAGGTGCTTGATTTTGGATTGTTTCATGAATTGCAAAGAGAAAATCATCCGGGAATGAATCGTTGATAGGCATGTCATCTTTACTTCCATCATAGCATAGTCGGGACAAGTGGTCCGCCACCGCATTTTCCGCACCCTTCTTATCTCTTATCTCCAAATCGAATTCTTGTAAGAGAAGGATCCATCTAATGAGGTAGGGCTTAGCTTCTTTCTTGGCAAGTAGATATTTGAGTGCGGCATGGTCCGTATACACAATGACTTTGGAGCCAATCAAATATGAACGGAACTTATCAAGAGCAAAAACAATGGCAAGAAGCTCTTTTTCCGTCGTTGCATAGTTGACTTGTGTCTCATCAAAGGTCTTGCTAGAATAGTAAATGGCATGCAAAGCTTTATCCTTCCGTTGGCCAAGAACCGCGCCAACGGCATAATCGCTTGCGTCGCACATCACCTCAAATGGCAATTCCCAATCCGGAGATTGCATGACCGGAGCCGAAATAAGAGCTTCCTTGATCCTATCAAATGCCTCAACACACTCATTAGTAAAATGGAAAGGGGTATCCTTGAGAAGAAGTTGTGTAAGTGGTTTAGCAATTTTGGAGAAGTCCTTGATGAACCAGCGATAAAAGCCGGCATGACCAAGGAAGCTTCTCACCCCTTTGAGATTTGAAGGTGGGGGTAATTGCTCAATCACTTCCACCTTTGCTCTATCAACTTGGATACCCTTTTCCGAAATAAGATGACCGAGAACCACCCCTTCATTTACCATGAAGTGGCACTTCTCCCAATTCAAAACAAGACTAACTTCTTCACATTTTTGCAACACCAAGGACAAATTATGCAAGCACAAATCAAAATCTTTCCCATATACACTAAAATCATCCATAAAAACTTCCATGATAGATTCAATGTAATCGGAAAAAATGCTCATCATGCATCGTTGAAATGTAGCCGGGGCATTGCAAAGACCGAAAGGCATTCTCCTATAGGCAAAAGTGCCATAAGGGCATGTGAATGTGGTCTTAGATTGGTCAATCGGGTCAATTGGGATTTGGAAGAATCCCGAATATCCATCTAAATAGCAAAAATACTTGTTTGAGGCAAGTCTTTCTAAGAGTTGGTCAATGAAGGGAAGGGGGAAATGATCCTTTCTTGTTGAGGCATTCAACCTCCTATAGTCTATGCACATTCTCCATCCCGTCACTAACCTAGTGGGCACTAGTTCATCTTTATCATTCTTCACTACCGTGGTGCCACCTTTCTTTGGCACCACTTGCACGGGGCTAACCCAATCGGAGTAAGAGATTGGGTAGATGACCCTGACATCTAGTAGCTTCATGACTTCACCTTTGACAACCTCTTGCAAGGTGGGGTTTAGTCTTCTTTGGGGTTGCCTTCTTGGCTCATGGTCATCTTGCATATGAATTCTATGCATACACAATTTGGGGCTAACCCCCTTCAAATCATCCAAGCTATAGCCTATAGCTTTCTCATGTTTTCTCAACACACACAACAATGCATTCAATTGATCATCATCAAGGCTAGCATTTACAATTACCGGTTTGCACTTCGACTCATCAAGATAAGCATATACTAAGTTAGAAGGAAGGGGTTTAAGAGAAGGAGCTTGTACCTCTACCGCGATGTCTACCGCACAAGAAGTTTGGATGATAGACTCAAGTCTTAAGAGTTGTTCTTCATCAAGCTCTTCTCCCTCCAAAGTTGCTTCAAGCAAGTCGAACTCAAACCCATGTAGCTCCTCCATGATATCCCTTGGCTCTAAAGTCAATATAGCCTCCAAAGGGTCCCTCATAAGGAAGCTAGGTGTAACTTCTTCTACGAAGGCATCAATGATGTCAATGAAATAGCATGCTTCTCCAAGATTGGGAGCTTTCATGGCATTTTGCAAATTGAAAGTGATTTGTTCATCCCCCACCTCAAGGGTAAGCCTCCCGTGTTTCACATCAATTACCGCTCCGGCGGTGTGCAAGAATGGCCTCCCGAGAATAATGGGGATTTGAGAATCTTCCGCCATATCAAGAACAATGAAGTCCACCGGGATGAAAAATTTCCCAATTCGAACCGGGACATCCTCCAACACACCCAAAGGTTGCTTTGTAGATCGGTCCGCCATTTGAAGTGTAATGTTTGTGCATTTGAGCTCTCCCATGCCAAGTTTTTCACATATGGAGTATGACATCACACTCACACTAGCTCCCAAATCACACAAGGCTTTGTCAATGGTAATGTTGCCTATGGTGCATGGGATGGAGAAACTACCCGGATCCTTCAATTTTGGGGGGGTTGGGTTTTGTAGAAATGCACTACATTCAGCGGTGAATGCCACGGTTTCAACTCCACTTAATGACTTCTTCCTTGTAAGGATGTCCTTCATAAATTTTGCATAGGCGGAGATTTGAGTGATGAGGTCAGTGAAAGGAATGGAGACCTCCAAGTTCTTGACAATTTCCATGAACTTGCCTAGTTGCTTATCAAGTTTTGTTTTGGCTTGTCTAGAAGGAAAAGGTAGCCTTATCACAATAGGCTCCTCAACCTTCTTGTTTGTTGTTATCACATCATCATTCTTCTCAACAACAACTTGCTCACTTGAAGAGCACTCTTCCTCCTTATCATCCAATTCAACAACCTCAATTTCAATTGGCCCATCATCTTCCACTTTGTCCCCCTCTCCATTATCATCTTCAATTGGCATTCTTGGTCCCTCATAACTCTTTCCACACCTCAAATGTATGGCATTGGCGGTTTCATTTCTAGGTGGGTTACCTTGAGGAGGTAATTGACCCTTTCCCCTAGAGGAACTCCCCGAGGCTATTTGAGTCACTTGAGTTTCAAGCATTTTATTATGGGCAAGGATGTTATTGATGATAATATCTTTGGCTTGGTTATCTTTTTGCAATTGGAGAATCACTTTGTGAATGTCCAAGTTTGGATCCCCAACTTGTGGTTGCATGGGAGGTTGATTTTGTGGTGGTGGGTTGTATTGATTTTGGTTGTATTGTGATTGATTGTAGGAAGGTTGGTTTTGATTGTATTGTTGTCTTTGAAAGTTTTGTTGGTTGTTTCTCATGGGTGGGGCAACATATGGTTGTGGTTGAGGGTTTTGAACATTTTGGCTTTAGTATGAGAGATTTGGGTGATTCTTTGTGTTCTCATTGTAGAAGTTGGAGTAGGGGGTTCCTTGCCTATAAGATTGAAAGACATTCACTTGCTCCACGGATCCTCTACATTCTTGAGGATCATGCCTAAATGTTCCACAACATTCACAAACCCCTTGAGGTAAGCTTGGTGCCATCACCATAGCATTCACTTGTTGCATAGGAGGTTGAGTTAATGAACTTTGAGCTTGTTGGAATAGAGCCGTTTGTTGGTCCATTTTGAGGTTCATTGCTTCCATATAAGAGCTAAGTTGAGCTCCAAAATTGGCTCCCATTTGGGTGACGGAGCTCACCTTATGCTTTCCCCTAGGAGTTTGCCTTGGCCTACTAAATTGTGAGTTATGGGCCGCCATCTCCTCTATTCTTGCCCAAGTTTGAGCATCATCTACTTCCGTGAACCTTCCATTTGATCCCATGTTCAAAATTCCTCTAGCATCTTCATAAAGTCCATTCCAAAATTGTTGCACCAAGAACCACTCACTCAAACCATGGTGAGGGCAAGAACGAATAATCTCCTTGAATCGGTCCTAAGCTTCATAGAGTGACTCTTCATCCCTTTGCTTGAACCCGGTTATTTTAGCTCTCAACATGTTTGTCTTTTCCGGTGGATAGAACTTTTGATAAAAGGCTAGAGCTAGCTTCTTCCATGAGTCAATACCTATAGCGACCTTGTCAAGACTCTTCAACCATCGTTTTGCCGCTCCAATAAGAGAGAAAGGAAACAAGACCCATCGGATTTGGTCTTGAGTCACTCCCGTTTGAGAAACGGCATCACAATAATCACAAAAAGTCTCCATGTGTAGATGAGGGTCTTCACTTGGCATACCTCCAAATTGGTTTCTCTCCACCAATTGGATAAAAGCGGTTTTAGCAATGAAATTTCCGGTGAGATTTTGTGGTACGGGGGTGGTGTTTGGAAGAGTATCTTCCGTGGGAATGGAGTGAGATGAGAATTTAGGCATTCTTAGAATAGTGGGTGGTTGGATGTCTTGTGGGATGGTTGGTGGGATTCCAAAAGGATTCACAAATTCCGCAATCGGCACAATATCCTCCCAATTCTCAACACTTGGATGCTCAATCTATCTCGTTACTTTCCCGGATTTCCCTTTCTTCAATTGAAGGTAAAAGCTCCTCCGTTGTGATAATCAGATTTGAACAAGAGCCTCTACTTGCGGTTTTGAAGACTTTGCGAAGTCTCCTAAAGGTCCTTTCGATCTCGGGATCGATTGGAGTTTGATCCTTTGGGGGAGCTCGCCTGGGCATACAAGAAAACTAAATGTAAACGGTGAGAATGCCTTGAGAAACTAGGTTTCTCAAGACAAGAGGCAAAAAACTAAAGCAAACTAAAAACAATCAAATTAAACATACACCGTCCCCGGCAACGGCGCCATTTTGATGTAGTGAAAATAGTGTGTAAGAAGGGATGTCGATCTCGGGACGGTTGATGCTTAGAAATGATCTAAAGTTGGCTAGAGTCTCTTGCAAGTCACAAAGTAATTGGGTTTGAGTTTGTTGACTAAACTAAGGTAACAACAATTAAAAACAATTAAAAGCGACAAAAGAAGTCTAAGACGAGAAAGATAATCAAGTAAGAATCAATAAAAGGAAGGTCTAGGATTGATGGGTTCAAATGGGTAATTCGGGTTCTAGTGAGTCGGGTTCATAGTTGATGGGTAGTCAAACTTGGGCGCGGTGGATTGAGACTCTCGAACTTACAATCCCTCCCATATACCGAACCAAGCTAGCTCTCGCGTACACACGGTCGATACACCAACTATATGCAAATCCTAACATATTCCAAGGCTATCGATCTTACGGAAATGTACGATAAACATGAATCATGCAAGACTGTCAAGCAAGCATTTCATCAAACATATGGTATGCAAAAGTTGGAAGAAAGACAATTAATCAACAATTTAACCCGACTAACAAAGATTAACCCTCATTAAAACCCATTATCCCCCACTAATCCTAGATAAATCACTACTCAATCATACTCAAGGGGAATTCAACATTTACTAGAGATTGTAAAAGGAAATCAACAACACCATTAAACATTTCTAATTAACAATAAGTAGATAACGATAATCGAAATGAAAACTTAATTAAAGACAAGATTAAGTAGAGAATTTATACCAACTTGGAGAAAGATAAGAACTTTGATATAAATACCAAGATTTCGTCACAAATCTTCGAATATAACCCGAGTTCATACACTAAACCAAGTTGAAACCACTAATTAACCGACTAATTTGCTTAATTAAGAAAGATTAGTACAAGATTAAATACTAATTATATGAAAGTTTCAGATCTAGGGTTTTGTGCCCTTTAATTACATAAGAGGGTCTATATATAGGTTTACAAAATGAAGGAAAGATGGGCCTCGAGAAGCTTCATGGACTGACAAAGTCACGACCGTGAAATGGGTTTCACGGTCGTGAAACACGTCTCACGACCGTGAAACTGCAAGTCACAGTCGTGAAAGAGTTGGGAGAGCAAGGCTAAGTTTCACTGACAAGTCACGACCGTGAAATGCATTTCACGACCGTGACAGAGGTTTCACGACCGTGAAATGGGTTTCACGGCCGTGAGATCAAATCCACGACTTTCATCCTTTTTGGTAAAGCATCTCACGACCGTGAGATGCTCATTCCCCTTCTTCCTTCGCTTGACTTTGTTGTTTCCTTCTCGGTTTCGCTTGCCTTGACTCGGGAGGGCTTTGGCGCGTCGAGTAGGGCCCTCAAGGTTATGTGGGGGCCCCAAGGTGTGCCGTGGGTCCTCCGAATGATTCACCTTCTTCTTTGTTGATCAAAAATAGGTAGAAATCGCCTCAATTGACGGTTTACCTACAAAAGCACGATAAAAGCAAGAAATATGCTAGAAGAAGGTAAAACACGTAGAAACGCTCCTAGGGAGCGTTAAAGGCAAACAAAACGAGATGAAAAGGGGTGAAAATGTGGGGTGAAATGACACTATATCACTTGCATCCATTCATAATCTTGTCATACATCAAATGGATGTTAAAACTGCATTCTTAAATGGTGATTTGCATGAGGAAATTTATATGAGACAACCCGAGGGGTGCGTAACTCCCGGTCAAGAAGATAAGGTATGCAAATTGATTAGATCATTGTATGGTCTAAAACAAGCAACAAAACAGTGGTATGACAAGTTTGACAAAACGATAATATCAAATGGTTTTGTGGTTAATGATTCTGATTCATGTGTGTATGCTAGACATGATAAAAATGGTTGTGTGATAATTTGCTTGTATGTGGATGACATGCTTATCTTTGGCACCAACATGTATGTCATAAATGAAACAAAGGACTTCTTGAGCTCACGTTTTGATATGAAAGATATGGGTGAGGCTGATGTTATTCTTGGCATTAAAATCAGTAGAACTGAATCAGGATTGTGTTTGAGTCAATCTCATTATGTTGAGAAAATTCTGAGAAAGTTTAATCAATATGATTGTAAACCACTTCACACTCCTTATGATTCTAGTATTCACCTAACGAAGAATAATGGTAATAGTGTGTCTCAAGAAGAATATGCTAAAGTGATTGGTAGTGTCATTTTTTTAATGAATTGCACTAGACCTGACATTGCCTACACCGTTAGTAGGCTTAGTAGATATACTCATAATCCTAGTAGAGATCATTGGAATGCTTTGATTAGACTTTTGAGATACCTAAGAGGCACCATGGATTGGGGCCTACACTTTGACAAAACACCTTGTGTTCTGGAAGGTTTCTGTGATGCTAATTGGGTATCTGGTAATGATGAGATTCACTCTACTAGTGGTTATGTGTTTACTCTTGCTAGTGGTGCTATTTCTTGGAAGTCGACTAAACAAACTTGTCTTGCTAAATCTACTATGGAATCTGAGTTTATTTCTTTAGCTTTGGCAGGAGAAGAAGCTGAATGGCTAAGAGGGCTACTAGCAGATATTCCTTTGTGGGGGAAGCCGACTCCATCAGTTTCCATGCACTGTGATTCACAAGCTGCAATCGGGGTAGCAAATAATCAAGCGTATAACGGCAAAAAGAGACACATTCGCTTAAGAGATGGAATTGTGAGAAATCTGATCAGAGATAATGTGATATCACTCGAGTATGTAAGATCTGAGAGGAATATTGCCGATCCTCTTACTAAAGGCCTCTGCAGAAAATTAGTGCTGGAGTCAGCACTTGGAATGGGTTTAAAGCCTGTAAAGAAGTGACTTGTGATGGATACCCGTCTTAATTGTTTAAGTTCAACTGGTCATAACGAAATCACAAGGAACTTAGATTGTTAAATACTACTTCCATTCCCATTGTTGTGTTAAATGTAGTATTACGTATGTGTTTTTACTGTCATTTTGTAAGGATGAGCACTTGCTCTTAATGACTTTATAGTCCAAAAGGATGGTTTGTGACAGTCAAACTTGATGAACTCACCTATGTGAATGTGGGGGGTGCCTTGCCCTACCCCCAAGAGATTCTTGTGGCTTGGAATCTTTAGAGGCATTCATGAAATACCAGAAAATACTTTGAGAGGGCACTTGGTAAATCCAAGTAAAAGATATTTACAAAGTTTTTATTCATGATGAGTTCATGAATGTCGCGAGTTCTCACCCTAATTTGAGAATCGGTAAGTGCGCACTTGATCTCAAACCAACTCCATTTAAAGGTTAAAGGCGTTAATCCACCCAGAATGGCGGTTGAGACCAAATGTAAGTCACTAAACACTGGTTAAAGTCCACAAGACACCAGCGTTTTAAACTCCGAGTCTCCGTTGCCATAGTCTTCTTTCTTTTTGAGTCTTCTTTTGAATCATGTGGGGGATTGTTGGATATATGCTTTAAAATAAGCTACCCACTTGTGTTTTCCTATCCCACATTGACCATGAAAAACAGTTTTATGGGTTTATATATGACCCCTTACACTGCTCTACTAGGTGAGTGTGTGGTAAGTATCTAACCAATCACACACGCGCGCGCGCGCACGCCACGCCACGGCACGGCTCGGGCTCGGGCTCTGGGCTTTGGTAGAGCACCTGCGGTGCGGGCTTGCCCACCTTTTATTTCTTTTTCCAACTGAAACAAAATCAATAGCTTCCTTGTGTCAGTGTTTAGCTTTGCAGTAGGGTTGCTTGTGTCAGTCTGTTTGTGTGCTGCAGTATCCAAATCAGACCTGCAAAGATTCCTTGTGTGCTGCAGTACACTTCTCTTTTGCAGGAAATATTCCTGACGAAGTTTGCTGCAGTACACTTCTCTTTTGCAGGAAATATTCCTGACGAAGTTCATGCATGCCACAGCCCCACTTCTCTATATATACCACCCTTATTCCAGTATTTGAAAGACAACAGAATAATCTGTTTTTCTCCTCCTTCTCACACAAAATGTCTTCTATAACTTAATTAAAAGAGTCATGACAACGTTTATGGTGGTTTTCATCTGCTCTCTTCCCTACACGAAGTCTGTAGCCGTTGTGTAATCCTGGGAGTCGAGTGCCACTGAGACCGTGTGTAGTAGACGGGGCATAAACGACTTTAGGACAGTGATCTAAAGTCACGCCACAACAATCAGATAAGATTATTCCGTTTCCTCTAATGCTTTTATACTACCGCCTAATAACAGACATGATTATAAAATTTCCACTATTATCCAAAACAAATTGCTTACACGCATTATTATTTCAACCATAGCAATTAATTGATCGATTCATCAACACAATAATGGAACTTTCTCTTGCTATATAATCTAATGAATTTCTCAAAGCAATGCATACACAACTTCCCTATAACTCAAATCTAGTGTTATTATGACTTCCATCAAACCTTTTTCTTACTCATCAGTCTTCGTTTTACTTCTATTATCGTTATCTTTGCACTTTAATTACGGTAATTATCTTTTCGTTTACTTCCTCCGATTCATTTGATTTTTAACATAAAGAACCTAAAGAATTGGACGGAAATGTTGTACAAGCTTTTAAGTTTCTTCCTTGCTTCATTTGTCTAAGATCTTAGTAATTATGTACTTTGTTCTTGATTTTTTCAGTTAATAGCTCAAAAGTTACGAGTATTTTCATACTCCGTATATATTAGTCATGTGTTATGTAGCGTGATTAGCGCGATTTAAATCTGAACGTCATGAGATTATTTATATGAGTGATTGGTGATCACAATAGCTTAGACTCCACACATGTCTAACGCAGTAAGTGCGCGATTTCCAGACTTCATAAATTTAAAAGTTCACTGAACCTAAATCTTACTGTATATATGAGGAACACGGTAATAATCTTCAATTTAGATTAGCGATTCGTCTCGATTTTTCTTAACTACAATGTTGGTGACATTGTGCTCAGGTTCGAGTGAGCTACGGGTGAATTATTATTCAACGAGTTGCCCAAATGCAGAAAGCATAATCAAGGAAGAGGTTCAAAAACTGTATGAAGAACATGGTAATACAGCCGTTTCTTGGGTTAGAAATCTTTTTCATGATTGTATGGTGCAGGTATCACTTACTCTTTTTTTTTTGGCCTCTTTTATTTTGTTTTTTGTTTTTTGTTTTTTTTTTGGCAATTTTTTGCCTCTTTTATTGTTGTTTCACTGATTGCATAAATTGTTGAGTAAAGTGTAACTATGTGAGGCATGTGACTCGCACAACTTAGCATGTACCAAAATAGTCATGTAATAATGTGTTTATTCATAGATGTTGATATTTAGTGCATTATTGTGTTTTTTGGCTTTAAGAAATCAGTCAAATACTTGTTGATTATGGTGACCACAAACCCTATAGTAATAATATTACTTTTTGTTGACAACTTTAGGGTACTATTGTAATAATATTACTTTTTATCGTACGAGTCGTACAAAAGGTCGTAATATTACTAAATTTTTATAGTCAACGTATATAATTAATATAATTGATCGATTTGTCATTTGTGTATTACCAATATATTATTTCAAATACCTTTCAAAAAAAATTATTATTTCAAATAACTTTCTTTAAATATATTATATATAGTATATTATAGTCTATAATATATTTCATTTTATGTATACGAGTATTCCCTTTCTTGATTAATACTTCACTTTGTGCACCGTACTTCATTCATTTAGTTGTCTTTTTTAATTTTCGTGAGAATTACTTTAACAAAAGATAAACATATAATTAAGACGAAGAGATATAAGGACTTCAAATAATATTACATATCTATATGAGTTATATCGGAGAAACGCGTATACATTATCGATGACTTGAACATATTTAATGAAAAAAATCACGTGAACACTTGCATTATTTGCATTTCTATTTTTTGTGCTTGAAAATTATGAACGTGTTTAATGATTGTTGACAGTCATGTGATGCATCCCTTTTATTGGAGACGAGCGCAGTAAATGGTATAAATACAGAAAAGACAGACATTAGAAACTTTGGTATGAGAAATTTCAAGTATGTAAACACTATCAAGCAAGCCCTTGAGACCAAATGCCCCTCTACTGTTTCTTGTGCTGATATTATTGCTCTTTCTGCTCGAGATGGTGCCAAAATGGTATGATTCATCAATCCATACTCGATCTTATTATACGGAGTAAATCACAAATTCTCGTTTATGACGTACTATTTAGGTTAAAATCATACTACTTGTATATATTTCGTATAAGACAAAAACAGAATGTATAACAAAAAAATAATATATTTATCTTATATACACAGATGCTATGATACTAACAAGATACTTGAATACTTGACCCGTCTTATTATTACTTATTATAGGAAGGATGAAGTATAATTGTATTAAGTAGCACTTGGTCTTCCCCCTACTACTAAAAGATTAAGTCATACTCTAATTTTCCCGCCTAAAACATAAAATTTATAGTTGGGTTGAGCTTTATACTTATAGCTTATAATATGTTAGTTAGTAATGGGCCCAATCCTAAAACATAAAATTTATAGTTGGGTTGGACTTTATACTTATAGCTTATAATATGTTAGTTAGTAATGAGCCCAATCTTTTAAATTGAAATCCCACTTAGGATGTAATTGAAATATTTTACTATTTTATTTTAAAAATAAATGTGATGGTCACGAATACTATTTTAGGAAACATTTTCTAATTAATTCTAAAATTCTGTCTTATTATACAAAAAAAAACTACAAGTTGAGAGTATTCATAGATTATTTTTATATCTAAAACAAAAATTTTACATATAATATATATTTTCTTACACTTTAGCTTATTATGTGTGTCTTCTCCATGCTATATAAACATTAAATACTGGTTAATTTTTTAATTTAACATATACATAAGTATATTTATTACAACACATATCTTATCTGGTTGTATTATTAAGGTCATTACTTAACGTTTATGTTACTTCTTTAGTTTATATAATGATTTAATAACATATTAAAAAAAACAGATAACAAATAGTTTCAGTAAAAGCGGCAATCTTATATGACGGAGTAAAAGTGTTGAGCCTTTTTTTTATCTCTTAATACAAGACATTGCTATTACTAAATTTTATAATTACATTTCAAAGGGAATTAAATATTACTATATCAATTATATAATTATTAAATTCTTTATTATTTCTATTTAAAAAACCGCGCATTCGCGCGGGTTCTATACTAGTTTATATTAACATAAATGTACATTATTTGACCATTTGTACGAGCGAGCTACACGCCTGCAACCATATTACTCCAAATAATAATAATAATAATAATAATAACAATAATAATCTTTAATTTAGAAATGAATATAACTAAATTTTGAGATGTACGATTGCATTATTTTGCATTAAAAATATCAGCAAATGTTTATTGTTGTAGTATACGTGGTATAATATGTATTATACAACGTTATGGAAGTGGAAGTATACTTCCACAATACTCTGTAGTCGTATATGCATATACCGGTGAGCTCGTCTCATCATATTTCGAATCATATTACTCACTTGAAATGAAATTGACTAGTTTGTATTTTCTTTATTTACAATAACGGGCTCACGTAAACTACTCATGTTATAATTATTTTGCGGGTGCTATAAAAATCCTTAATATTCTTGCATGAATGCTTCATTTTTTAAAATTACATACTACTCCATACTCCATCTTATACTAACTTTAGTGAATTGTATAAAGTTAGGAGGACCATATATAGAGATGAAGACTGGGCGTAGAGATAGTCGACAAAGCTATGCAACAATGGTTCAAAAGTTCATCCCAAACCACAACTCCTCATCGTCCTTACTACTATCCACCTTCAAGTCTATTGGTATCGACGTCCAAGAAGCCGTTGCAATTTTAGGTATCAAGTATTTTCGTACAACATATATTAAAATAAGGAAAGCGTCACCGGATGATACTGAAACACACGCTCATATGACTATAGATTGACATTTTAGACTGACCAAAACAAAATAAAACAATAATTTGCGAAAATAGAGGGCATATGATAATGATGATAACATATGAATAGTACCTTACGTTACAAAATCAAAGGATGACACTTAAATAGTTAAATACATGCTTAATTATAGCAAAATAAAAAATAAAATAACGATGATAATTCAAGGTCGAAGTACATGCACTATGCATTGCTTTAGCTTACAAGGAATGCTTTGTCCTAATTAGTCAACTAACGCACATGGAGAGACCAACATTAACTAAATGCCGATGACCTTCTTCTATTTACGATTAATTTTAGTCATTTTCCAATTAATTTTTTTTTGAGGACCCCCTCTTGTCTCATAAGATACAAATAAACAACAATTATTTATCATTTCTTAATACAATCTTATATCATGGGCGTCTAAGGCCCTGGCCAATCACGAGCAGCGGAACTGGTCCTTCAGTTTTGGGCCTTTTGGTCACCAAATTTACAAGCTTTATTGATGAAATTCACATTCATATTTGGGGCCTCGTTTTTTTTGGGCATCGGACCTCCATTTATTTTAAGACACCCTGATCTTATCATGAATTAAATATGTGATATGTATTGATATTAGGTGCTCATTCAGTGGGACGAGTACATTGTGTGAACCTCGTCAACAGACTGTATCCAAAAGTTGATCCAACAATTGATCCTGCATATGCTACATACCTTAAACAAAGATGCCCGTCACCAAACCCGAACCCAAGCGACGTGGTTTACTCACGATTCGACCGTGAGACCCCGATGATCCTAGACAACATGTACTACAAGAACTTGTTGAACCATAAGGGCTTGCTAATTATAGACCAAGAACTTGCTTCCAATCCAATTACACTGCCTTATGTCAAAAAAATGGCTGTTGATAACAAGTATTTTCATGATCAATTTTCTAAGGCCATGATTTTGTTGTCCGAGAATAAACCATTGACTGGGACTCAGGGAGAAATTAGGAAGGATTGTCGCTTTGTTAATTCCAAAATTTAAAGAATTATTGGATAATCGTAATATATGTATTTGTGTATGTATATGCTTTGTGTGACATGAAAAAGGGACGTATGTACCCGTCTTCAAGTTTAAATGTCATATCACATTCTGAAAGTTGATTTTGCAATATTTCCGCATGTATTACAGTGTAAATTTATACTCCTATGTTATATCCTTTGATTTTACATAATACAAGCAAAGAACCAGCCTTACATGATTCTTCGTTGTTTCCGAATCATGTGTGCAAGCTTTCTAAGGCCGTTTATGGTCTTAAGCAAGATTAAGGCTTGGTATAATGAGCTTCGCTCTTTTCTCCTTTCTTACGGCTTCACCAACTTTATTGCCGACCCTTCGTATCAAGTATACAGGGTACAATAATCACAGGTTTATTGCACTCATTGTAATGGATTTTGTATTCCTATGTTGATTACTACTCGTAGAATTTTTATGTATGGATTCCTTAGTCATTGCAGATTTGCAGCACAGAAATCCAAGTTTAGCATTGTTCCCTACAGATTACGGCATTAACATTTCAGTATGTCTCTTTTGATGTGGTTCACTAATACAATCAGTCAATTTTATTCACCATTATCACCCACTTGTTCAATTCAATCACCATTAATCACCCCCACTCATATCGGCACCGAACTCGAGTCCATTACCAGCTGTAGAGTACCACCGGGCCACGAGTAGTCGATCTCCACAAAGCCCCGCGAGCTCAAACAAGAATCGAGCAAATTCCTCAAGAGTACTGAGTACCTCCTGGAGAAATTCAAGATTACGTACACCGTAGGGTAAAACATTACCCTGTCGAGAGAAGTTCTATTGAAGTTGTTCGGCTGCTGGCACATCCAAATTTGAAATTATGTGTGGGCTTTGGACTCTTTTTCTTTTAGTCCATATAAATATATCGGAGTTTATTTTCGCAGTACGTTTTTTACTCTTTTTAGTACTTTTTATACCATATTTTCCATTTGTTACCATTTCACAAAAAAAACACATCATCCTCTCTACCTTCTCTCTACCCATTACCCTCCTCAAATTCCATTAAAAAAAAATTCAAAAGTATGGACGAATATTCAATTAACGAACATGTATTGATACGTTAATCTATATTAATAAAATTTGCAAGTTCTTATATTTTAATTTCTTGTAGTGTATTGCTTTTTTCAATCGGTAGGTCTTGCTTAAGACGGGTCGGATCTTACAACGGGTATTTTGTGAGAGGAAATGGGTAGAGGGGACAAGGTGGGCTCCCCTCATGTGCTCTCCACTCACCCTTGATGGGTATTTTGTGAGAGAATATGGTATCCGTTTTAAGCTTAAGACGGATACGTCCGTCTGAAATAAGAATTTGTGTTTTTCAATTTGGGTTTTTTCAATTAGGAGTTTTAATTAGGGTTTTTTCAATTTGGGTTTTTTATTTTAATTAGGGTTGCCGGGGTAGGGCCGGCGTAGGGCCGGCGTTAAGTCAGGCGTCGTTGGGGCAGCAGGTTGCACGCTGCCGGCGTTGGGTTAGGGTTGCCGGTCGTCGCATCGTTGGAGCAGCATGTTGCACTGTATTAGGAAGTTTTAGTATAATGTACTGTATTCAATTTCATTTGTTTAGTATACTGTATTATATTTAATTTCATTTGCTTAGTACAATGTACTGTATTCCAAGCAATTCATTTGTTTAGTACAAGATTGATTATTTTTGTCGTTATACTGTATTCCAATTTGTTTATTTTTCTCTATATTCTAATTCTTTTGTTTAGTACAAGATTGATTATTTTTGTCGATATACTGTATTCCAATTTGTTAGAGAGAATAATTAAGAGAAATTAGAGAGAGATTAGAGAGAAAAATTAATGTTAGAGAGAAAAATTAATGTTAGAGAGAGATTAGAGAGGGAAAATGAGATAGGAAATGAGAGGGGTATAATTGTCAATAGTGTACTAAGATGAGTAAAATGTGTACTGCGAAAATCAGGACCCAAAAATATCAAGAAATCACATTCTAGAAAACTTTATCTTACTTAAGATTGGAAGTACTAGTAAGCCTTATTGAAGATGGTATATTTAGGGTTAGAGGAGAGCAGATGAAATAAGTCAAAAGATCTTATCCATCTACTACTAAATTGTAGGTAGCATGAAATAAGAAATAAAAAAGACATCATCTTCTCCCTACGAGATTAAGTCGATAAGTCTCTCGTAGTACTATCAAAATCCAAGCCCTTAGGATGGAATCAATAAAGTCACGAAAGTTGTAACCCTCAATCTTTCAGTTATAAAATAAACACTTGTTTTCAATTCCATAATATTTTTGTTCTAAATTTTATGGTTTACAAATGGGCATAGCCGTCTTCAATGAGGACATGTTGGGTTACCTCTCACAAAGAGACAAGTGAGGAGGGCAAGTGGGAAACCAACCTCTTTGTGATAAACAAACCCACCCGTTTATATTGAAGACGAATATGCTCGTCTTCAATGAGAATTTGTGGTCCGTTTTAAGGTTAAAATTGGTCAAATAGTACCACATTGTGGTGATAAAGTAAAAATTATTTGTATTTTCTAGCTAACAAGTGGGATGATTTAGTATGTAATTGAGCCGTGTTAAGCTTAAAACGGAAAATGTCGATCTTAAATGATAATCTGTGTTTTAGAATCTCCCGCACGCACGTTAGTCTCATAACTTAGTTTAGAATGGAATTTTAGAAAGTTTTTTAGGGTTCTTTTCTTATTTTATATCCCTTAGTCAAGTTTAGACAATAACTAGATTTCATGCCGGCCCGTGCGATGCACGGCTCTACGTTAATGTCATTTTCGTAATTTTTCTATAATAGTTAACTTATAAAAATAAACTTTTGAAGTTTAATTTTAAGACTATAATAAAATATACTCCGTAATTTTTTAAAAAATAATATTGATATATTGATTCAACTTCTATTTTAAACATATGTTACCAACCTTGTCGGGACTCAAGTTATATTTGATCTATATTATGACTCGAAAAATGATCCAAAGTAACAAATAATTAAGTTCTCTAAGACAATATGTTTAAGAAACTCAAAAGATTTTGGCTTGATCACCTCACTTTGTGCTAATTGTTCGATATGGGGCAATTCTACTATTTATAATTATTAGTATATTCACCACACATACATTATTTTTCAATGTGAGATATATAACATACTAAGAATTACACAAAGTATATGCAAATAATATGATATTCTATACTGTAATGATAGCATTTTTTTTTACCATGAATCTAATTATACTATTTTCATAATTAATACAAAATTTTAAGAGCACTCTAAAACAATAATTTCTTCGTCTTAATCATTTATTTGCCTTTGAGTAAAATACTCTTTAAAAAGAAAAACAAATGACCGGGACGAAGGGAGTATTTGAGAGATTTAAACGACTTTGGATTCATCTCTAAGTTTCAAGGACGACTCTTATTTATAATCGCGTGATCATCCCAGCGTATGATATTTCTCCGATGTGGGACAATTCTTCTATTTATACATAGTATATATTCACCACACTTACATTACTTTTCAATGTGAGACAAATAACATACTTAGTAGTTACCATTAAAATTATTATATATGATACTTTCCTAAATAAATTTTGATGATGTAAATTTCATTAAGGTGGAGATAATAATACAAACTTTTAAGATCTATGTAAGATAATACTAGAGAGATTCAAAAGATTTAAGGTGAATATCTAAGTTGAAAGATACTCATTTTCCAATATTTTTTTGTGAAATGAATGTAAAAAATAAAAATTATAAACACCACTTGAAAATAATATAGGAAATGTATAATGATAAATAAAATATTTTTCACTTTATTTTTTAATGATATTTTCCTAAATTAATTTTTGATGATGTAAGTTTCACTAATGTGGATAAAAAATTTTAAGAGCTCCCTAAGAGAATATTTAAGAGACTCAAAAAATTTTGGGTTGATAATTAAGTTCCAAGTATGAATCTTATTTATAATTATAGGATCACCCCAGCTTATGATAATTTTCTGATGTGGGACAATATACTATTTATACGTAATATATTTACCACACTTGTATTATATTTCAATGTGGGACAAATAACTTATTAAGTAGTACACCATCACTTATATAATACTTTCCTAAATTTTCTAAATTAAGTTTGATGATGTAAATTTCACTATTGTGGACTTAATAATACAAAATTTTAAAGGTTCATTAAACTAATACTTAAGAGACTAAAATAACTCCTATTTATAATCATACTTAGTATATATATTTTCCACAAATACATTATTTTTCAATGTGGTGCTAATAACACATTAAGTATTTTATCATCAAAATTATTATTTATAATAATTTTCTAAATTAATTTTTAATAATGTAAATTTAACTATTGTGACTATTATAATTCCATTTTGTTAAGAGCTTTCCAAAACAATTATTACGAGACAAAATTTTTTTTTTTAATATTTTGTTAAGATCACTCCACCTTATGATATTTTTTTTAGTGTGCGACAAATTTTAATATTTATACGTAGTATATATTCACAAGTCACCATACCTACATTGTTTTTTCAATGTGGGACAAATAACACATTATATTATTTACCATCAAAATTTTTATTTATGATACTTTTTTAAATTAATTTTTAGTGATGTAAATTTCACTACAGTGAAAATTATATTACAAATTTTAAGAGTTTTGTAAGCGATATATGTAAGAGGCTCAAAAAATTTTAGGTTAAAACATTCCTATTTTTAATCATAAGATCACCCACCTTATGATAACATAATAGTCGTCAGCTGATCTCTCGAGCTTTCTGGTTATAGTCAAAGCACCCACATATTTTTGGAACATTTTGAGTCATTTTTGGCGGAGGTTCATTCAGTGTTTTGGTGTCTCTTACGTTGGATGTTCGTAGCTACGTAGTACTTGGTACTTAGTTATCTCATTGTACTCAAATTTTAGACAGACATGAAATGAAGTAATGTTCTTGTTTCCCTCTTCTTTCATCTCTTTTCCCTTTTATTTATCTTGAAAGTAGTTACTCTTCTCCTAATTATTTGTTCATCGTTGTTACAGCACACAATTACTACCGTCTAATGCCCCAAATTTATGTTATAAATCTTTTAAAAAATCTCTAAGACAATACTTAAGAGACTTAAAAGATTTTAGTTTGTTATATAAGGTCCAAGAATGATTCCTATATTTAATCATAGGATCACCCACCTTATGTTAATTTTATGATGTGGGACAATTTTACTATTTATACATAGTATATTCATCACATCTAAAAACTTTTAAGAGATCTCTCTAAAACAATATTTAAGAGTTACAAAAGAGATATAAAATTTTTGGGTTGATACATAAGGTTGAAGGATGACTCCTATTTATAATCATATGATTACCCACTTTATTATTTTTTCGATGTGGACAATTCTACTATTTATATGTAATAATTTTACCACATCTACATTATTTTCCAATGTGGGACAAATAATAGTTATGAATTTAATTTTTATTTAGAGAGTTTCTAAAAAGTTGAAAAGTTTATAATATTATTAGGAAAATAATTAATTTAAAAAATATAATCAAAATCTAAGAGTTCAACCATAACTTGGAAAATATATGTATGAATTTAATGTTGAAAAGTTGATAATATTATTAGGAAAATAATTAATTTAATAAATATAATCAAAATCTAAGAGTTCAACCATAACTTGTAAAGTATATGTATGAATTTAATTTTTATTTTAAGATTTCCTATAAAGGTAGAGTCACTCACGTGCCTCGAAAAAAGCCTCTTATTGATTTAGTAATTAATCGGACTTTAAGATTTAATTTTTTTTATAATCAACTTCATTCTAAATCTAGTTCCTTTAACTAGCTAATTCAATTCTCTTTTCAATTTTGTATGAATTTCTCTTTCTCTTCATCTTTATTTAAGTTATTACTTTCAAGGTCTTATCTTTTATGAGTTCAAAGTTTAATTAGTTCAAATTCTTATCTTTATTGTTTCTTCTATCATGTTTACAATTTCATTTATTATTAGTGATTGTATGTGTTAATTGTTTAGTTTTTATAACGATTAGTAAGTAGTTTCTTAGTTATGGGGTAGTTTCTTAGTTATGGGGGAAGGGGATTAGGGTCTTTAATTAAACTAGTTTCACAATATGGTGACTTTGTTCCTACCTTTCAGATCTTTAGGGATTATATTTAATCTTGTAAAAGTATTGGTGAATTAGTCGGTGAAGGTGACGCGACCGTTATAAATTTGACCAAGTGATAAATTTCTAGGCCGACACTTATTTTCGATAATGACTTACTTGACTTGAGAGGCTTGATTGACCGGCTCGATAGACCAACTTGACCTCTATCTTCCCGACTATCATGGGCTCGGTGATCGTATTCTCACCCTAGAAACTAACGAATGGATCCGGCTCCCTAACTACACCTAACTCTCTTAATTTGTCATTTATATCTACTTTCATTGTTTACTTGTTATTTAGTCATTCATTTTTCACCCAATACCCTTTGCCTAGCGCTGTTTATTTTCTGAGTGATAAGTCCTAATAATATATACTTCGTATATGTTTATGCCTCCCCGTAGCTATGTTTAAGACAATTTATGTACTGTGCTATTACATCTCATTTTGATGTCGTTTAGATTAGAATATCATTACTTCCGTCATATTGGGGTTTAAAGCAGATTGGATGCATTTAGAGCATATTTGACTGACGTAGAATACTGCAGAGTCGGTAAAATGGTAAGACGAAGTTCTAGAAGATAGACATTGAATCTGGGGGAACAAAAGAAGAAGAATGAAGAAGAAAATACGAAAAGAGTTGTTTCAGATGTTGCTCGACCAAGTGCATGAAGTCTACTCGATCGAGTCGAGCGACGTCATGCTCGATCTAGTGGATTAACCTCTACTCGATCGAGCATCCTAGTATCTGACGGGTTTTGAGTTTTCTAATTTTGTTTTAGTTAATTCTTATTATTAGTATAAATCGGAAACTCGTT
The DNA here is from genome assembly GCA_022085475.1 of Heliosperma pusillum. Classification (NCBI taxonomy): domain Eukaryota; kingdom Viridiplantae; phylum Streptophyta; class Magnoliopsida; order Caryophyllales; family Caryophyllaceae; genus Heliosperma; species Heliosperma pusillum. Next base: position 69,423 of record JAIUZE010073362.1, on the reverse strand, counting down.
TATTTGTTATTAGGTTACACTTTTGATATATTAGAACTCCTTAGAAACTCTAGGTTTATTACTTTTTTCATGCAGGATTATTATATCAAGAACATCGTTCCTTTAATTCAACCTTGTAACCGGTAATTTCTACTCTTTATTATCAAGTTAATATTTAGTTCTTAATTCCTTTGTTAATCATCTTTCATATATCTTTAATTGTGTCTTCCCTTAATAATATTGTTGTTTGTTTAGATATCATGAGTAGCTAATTCCTTAATATAGGATTAAAGGGGATCTAGGGTCTTAGAAGTAGATTGTTTAATGAATTGTTAGTTAAATCATATAATTGTCTTTTGATTATTGTTGTCTTAAATCTAGTTAGTTTGATTTTGGCCAGATTTAATCAACTGGTATTGAATATTAGGATTGTCACCGACTGAGTTAAGAATAATAAAGGTTACGACAATTGAATATAATATGCTTAATGATAGCGACCGCATGTTAGACTTAAATCTAACGAACATAATTGAGTCGACCGATATTATGACCTTAGTTTGACTGACCTTTTAATTGATTAAATTCTTTCTCCAGACAACATTCTAGTGCTCAATTCCTCGAACTTTTAATCTTATTGAACTCGTCTTTATTTAATTGCAAATAGGTATAGAAATCATTCAAAATCTCCGGATTTATATGTTACTTTTAGACGGACATAGTTATTAACAAAAAGATTATTACCGCCTCCTCGTGGATTCGATACCCTACTTATCGCTGACTATTTGTTAGTATTAAGTTAGGACTACTTTGGATAAGTTGACACGACTTTAGCCTTATCTATCACTGAATATGAACTATCCTAGAATATTGTCTTTAAGGAGTGTAGTGCTATGAGGCAGGTTGTCAGTAGGACGACAAAGGGATGGTTCTCTTTTAATAAGTAACCTTTCATTATTACCCTAGAGACAATTTGAAGGGTTAAACTACTAAGTATCTCTATGTCAAGAAGGATCACGAGTGAAAGCAACCTCGCCACATCTGAAACAATGTTCGGCGTTGGCGCTTGAGTGGCTCCTTCTAGTCAATAATATTTTTAATAACAAGTACCTCTACAAAGTGGGTTTTATCCCGATTCTTCGAAAAGGTATAGAAGGACCTGAGGTTAACTCCACTTTTCTTTATTCGTGTTTTTACCAACCACTCAACTAGAGTCGCAGGGTAGTTGAGGTCGAATCCACATGGACGTTTGTGTTAGAGGTTGTTGCTTGGATGTCTATTTTAGGTAGCGACAGTCACAATTTTTGGGTTTAGTTGATTATGATCTAAGTCACTAAACCAAATTAAGTAAATGTATGGCATCTAAAAGAACTAGGATTTCTTACATTAAACCAAAAAAAAAAACCTAGGAGATACAAAACTTTTGTTCGTGGTACTCTATATAAGGCGGGTCGCAACCCAGTTTGGCTTATTCTTGGGGAAACTTCTAGGGGAGTTCATGCCAAAATGACAAATTTTGAGACTCAATGGTCCAGATGCACCCGTCTTCTGCAGGTACATCGTCTTTATTTTTCTTTATTTTTTGTCCGTTTTTCCGTGTTTTTTTCTTTTTCACTGCGTCTCATTTTTTTTTCACGATTTTTCATTCTTTTTCACATTTTTGTCTTTCTTTTTTTCTACGATTTTTTCCTTTTTTTGCGATGTTTTTTCCGTCTCTTCTTGACACGTTTCTTCTTTGCTTTTCCATCTCTGGTATGACTTCACAAAAGACCGAGGTTGATTATCCATTTTCTTGCCCTGAATGATATGTTGTTCGGGGCTTAATATCTTACACCAAACAATTTCAAGATGGTTATCTACCCATGATCGGTCTTTCCATGATAACGGAGGCCGCCACCCCAATTGTAGGTTTATGAACTTTGTTAATTCAAATTAAGAGTTGACAGAGTCTTGATACCAAACTTCGTATATATAAAAACCTGAAATGCCCGACCCAAATTTTGGGGGGCCTTGTGCGCCTGCGCGGGTTGTACATCCCTTAGGCCGGGCCGAGTTTAATAATAATACTAATAGTCTAACAAAAACACAAAATGGAAATAAGTCTGTAGATTGTACAGTCAAAATTTAGTCGAGGTATTATCACATGCAGTGACACACCCTTCCGGTAACAGTAGCTGACAAAAGCATCCAATGACGATTATTCTAACTGCAAATCTCTTGACTTCTGGCATTGTAAATAAAAATACAAGAACAGTCTGCATCTCATATGTAAGTGTGAGGCATAACAAAACACAAGAAATGGTAAACAAGTAAATAAAATGTGTAAAAAAAAGAGAAGGCGGTGAAAACAAGTGGATGAAGGTTAAATTAGCAATAAATGTTTAGGACGAGAAGAGTTTAATAGAAGAAGTTAAGGACATGGGACAGTGTCAGTTATTTAATACACAGTACGCTCAGTAGCCCATGAGCTATATACCAGACCCGGCCACACCATTATTTTATTATGCCTCTTTTACTTTGTCTTCTCATTACGTTCGAAACTTGTACAATTCCCCCTAAACTATGTCCCAAATTCTCGTTTGTCACGGGCCAATACGTCGCAAGCTTAAGGCATCTCTCATATAAAGCATGTGGAAACTAAATGGAGCCCCCCACTTGTCTCTTATTTGCTCTTTAATCCGTTATAAGTTTGTGACAGATCGTCCCGTTGCAAGTAAGACTAGCTGTTTTTATGTATAACTACACTCGGAAGTCTTTTTTTTAAATGACTACTGAAATAAAAAGTATCCATTTTGGTACCCTTGTTTTCCATATTGTTAGAAATTTCTATTCCTCTGTAACTTTGTTAATCAAATGAGCTGTTTTTATGTATAACTTTGTTAATCAAATTTTAATCGAGTGTAAGAGGTAATAAGCATCACAAAAGAGAATTTGTCAAAAAAAAAAAAAAAATAGGACACTTTCCGTAAAACAGAGTGAGAACCTAAAGCAAAAAGGCAACGTACATATATAGTACACTTGTTGAATCTTTAAATACATGTGAATATGTGATACATTTTCATTATTGAAAAGAAAAACCAAGTCCATATCAATATTCCCCTAACAATGGTGCATAATAAGAACCTAACCAAGTATAATTATGTAACACATATAGAGATACAACTTCTAAGTATAAAACAAATTATTATTATTATTATTATTATTATTATTATTATTGAGTAGTGTTTTCGACATTACTAAACCTTCCGAATTGCAAAGACTCATTACTCTTCGGATCTGAATCGGCAAAATCCGTCATAGCTGGCTCTGACTTACATCTCCTCAACTTGAACCCCCTTTCTGCTTTTTTACCATTCACCTTATTTACTTCACCCTCACTTTTAACCCCAACTGAAGGCAGTAACTCACCATGTTCAACATCCTTTTCAGCACAAACTCCCACGCTCTTTTTACTTTCTTCACTGACAATTAAATTACTGCCTTCATTTCCCCTCGTTTCTGCTGTCAAATCTCTGTTTTTTAACAACATTATTTCTGCTAACGATGACGACCTGCACCTTGCCAATACCACCCCGTTTTCATTTCCCAGTGGTTGCACCGAAACGGTCGACATTTCCGACACCGAACTCCTCCTTCGTTCTTCCTTTTCGCCCCAGAATTTACGAGCTAACGACGACGACTTACACCTCGTTAATAACGACATAGTTTTCGACTGCGTTGCCATTTCAGATGCTGAACTTTTTCTCCTCGTTTCTTCTTCCTCTTTCAATTCGCCACAAAATCTACTTGCCAAAGAGCTAGACCTCGTTAACAACGAGTTGTTTTTCGGTACAATTGTCGGCATTTCCGATGCTGAACTTCTACTAGTAGTTTCTTCTTCTTTTTCGACCCAGAACCTAGATGCTAATGTCCGCATTTCCGATGCTGAACTTCTTCTCCTTGTTACTTCTTCAAATTCTTCTCCCCCACTAAACCTATTTCCTAACGACGACGATCTAGACCTCGTTAATACCAACACATTATTATTCGGTGGTGTTGTGGTCGATGATTTTGTCCGCATTTCCGATGCTGAACTTCTTCCCCTTGTTACTATTTCTTCAATCCCCTCTTCTCCCAAGAACCTAGATGCTAAAGACGAACAAGATCCAGACCTCGTTAATACCAACAACGAGTTTTCCGGAACTGCTGTCGTTATCGTTGTCCGCATTTCCGATGCTGAACTTCTCCTCCTTGTTTCTTCCTCCTCTTCGCTACAAAACCTATTAGCTAATGACGAAGATCTCGACCTTGTTAACAACAACGCATTTTTCGGAGGTGTAATACACATAGTAGGCCCCATTTCCGAAGCTGAACTTCTCCTCCTAGTTTCTTCCACAATCTCTTCTTCTCCCCAAAACCTAGACCCTAACGACGAAGACCGAGACCGCGTTAACATAAACGCATTCTTAGGAGGCGTAGTTTCCGAAACCGAACTCCGTCTCCTTCGTTCAAACCCATCATCTTCTTCCTCAAATTGCCGCATTTCAAAATGTCGTACTGTCTGTTCTTCTTGTCGTCTCTCCTTCCCTTCTTCAAACCTCGAAGAATTACCGCCATTCCTCGACGAAGAAGCGGTCCTAACTCTCCTACCATTACGACGACAATCAAAACACAAAACCCACCTCCAACACCAGCTCCATCTCCACCTCCACCTACAATTATTCCACTTAGCTGAATAAAACCCTTTAAAATTACACAAACTCGGAATATAATTAAAATAATTCCTTTCTTTCGGGCGATTATTTTTCGATTTACGATTTTTACTACCATTAATTTTTGCTCTTCTAACCCTCACTTGACCAATGCAAGTAACTTTAGGTGAAGAAGGCTCTTGAGTAGCCTCAATAGTATTAGAAGAAGAAGCATTTGTATTATTCTTTTTTCTTCTAAAAAATAAAGGACTTGCTTTAGACCTTCCTCTACTTCTACTACTAACATCACTTCTTAAAAACCTCATCAATGGCGGCGGAAACTTCTCAGCTCTACTAGGACTGGATATCGGTTTCGAAGACGATGTTAGTATTCTCATTCTTATCCTCATGGTTGTAGTAGAGCTTTGTTTGTTTTGTTTGTGAGGAAGAGGAAAGGATAGGGAGGAAAGTGTGTGAATATTTGGGGAAGAAAATGGGGGTTGAGATTTTTGGTCCTCCACTTTCCTTTTTGTTTATTTTTGATTTGTTGTTATTGAAAGCTTGATTGTTTTTTTTTTTCTTTTTACTTTTTATTTTAGGAGTGTCGAGTGTTGGGTATACTATGTAAAGTTGGCAAACTCACCATCTCTATGATTCGACTTCAAATCTATGATTTGATTTGAAATGACTTATTTACTTGAATCGTCTTTTAAAATGGAGTAGAATTTGTCTATGATTTTCTAATGTTTTTCCAAGTTCTACTGGTTACTCTTTGTGTTTTACTCCTACTTTTAAATACGGAAAATTCTAACGACACCCCTTAAGTTTAATATTTTGTCCGAAATATTCAAATTTTTTATCCGAAAAACTTTGAGTGACCATAACTGGGGTTTACAAACTCGGAAAATGATAATTTTTTTTTCAAATCGTTCATCTTTCCGAGAGCTACGATTTGAAAAAAAAATTAGTCGTATTTGGATTCCGTGGCTAGGAGATTTTGTATGTCAAAGGGTTTTTTACCGAACAAACTTTGAGTGGCTATATCTCTTGGTCACGAGTTCAGAACTCGTAATTTTTTTTTTCAAATCGTAATTCTCGGAAAGATGAAAAAATTGAAAAAAAAAATCGTCATGTTCTGAGTTTTTAAACCCGAGTTATGGCCACTCGAATTTTTTCGGGTAAAAAAATTGGGTATTTCGGGAAAAATGTCAAAGTTCGAGAGTACCGTGACAATTTTCCGATTTTAAATATAGTAAATAATTAAATATTCCTAGTTTTCAAATCAACCTAACTTTAAGAATTAAATTATGAAACACTTAACTTTTTTAATGAAAAGATGTTTACAATTGAATAAACGATATATACATTAACAATAGGGCCGGTCAAACATGCCAGCAGGACTGGCCCAACCTGTCCACCAGGTCAGTTTTTATCAACCCGACTTGCCCATTATTATAAGGGTCATGCCTGGGTCAAGCATATCCTACGCGCCAGCCTGCCACAACCCACCTTTGTCCCAACCCAGACCCGTCATAAGCCTGCCTTCGACCCGCCATAAGGTTTGGTCCGGGTCCACCTATGCCAAGCCTGACCTAGTCGGCCTACTTCCTTAGATCGTGCCCGGGTATAACAAGTTATTAGGCCCAACCTGACCCGGCCAACCTGCACGTTTGACTAGATTTAGTTAATAGTGTGACGAACTATTATCAAAAGATGAACCAGAAATGCACAAATTAAACAATTAAATTTTTTTAATAGCTATTTAACTCGTTTTAAGTTTTGGACAAATAGCTAAAGATAGTGGCCCGCAAAATGCAAACATAATCGAGGTGACTAGACTGGAATTTACCTTATATGACTTACTTTTACTAGTCTGTCAAAGTTTGATATCTGATTTGCGTGAGTTAGCAAGGAATCGATTTCTAGCCTTTTCTTTTTATGAAACTTATTATAACTCCCAAAGTCACACCAATCAATTTATTGTTTTTTTATTTTTTATTTTTTATTTTGATTGATGGAGTTTGCACGCATGGGTGAATGAGACTGGAGTTAATACTGTAAATGAAAGGCTGTAAGGTTCTGTTTGTCTTAATTGGGAAGATAGTCAAAAGATACCACCAGGACATAACTTTGTCAATATTATTTTGGTTTCTTTTTATTTGGAAACGAATTTCAAGTATCATATCTTTCGCCTATTTTTCCATCATTACTTTCAGTAATTACTAATTAGGTAAATCTTTCCATTGTCACACCAATAATGACCAAAGGGATGATTTCATCCAAAGGATATGATAATATCACATAAATATATTTATCTATACTTAACATTAACCCAAAATACTGTTTAAAACAGAGTATTTGTATTAAATTTAAGACGGATTAAATATCATTATAATAAATAAGTAAGATGGCTAAATATTAGCATAAGCACCGATTAAATTTTGTTCTATCTATACAAGTGAGGTGGTATTGACCCGGTTTACTATTAAGACGGATACATCTATTCTAAAACAAATTAATTATAACATTAAATTAATTATAACACCTATATCAATAACGCATAAGCACTTGTCAAACCGCTTACAATACCATGTGGCGTGTCCATTTATTCAACTCCACACATCGTTCTTGATTACATGGAAATTAAAAGATTAAACAAGTTCAATAGTAGTATGATTTGGTATGTATTTGACCCGTTTTAAACTTAAAACGGATAATGTCCGTCTTAAATGAGAATTTGTATTCACTATTATAACTCTTGTGATTGATTTCTTTTCATTGCTCTCATGTGGCGATAATCCAAGTTATGATTTCCGGCACATCATCCCGTTACCCTTCAAATAGTGCCAGTGGGTGACCCTTAAACTTACGCTCGTGGCTTGAAACAAGGTAAAGGCGCGTTTCACATTTCCGCTCAAGAGTCGTACTATGACACCATGCTAGCCAGACATGTCATTTTAGTAGCTCTTTAATAGTACGTGACAAATGACAACCCGAATAAATATCGAGCTTCAATTACTTTAAAGTAATCACTCTTAATCAAAGAATTGAACTTCTCGATGAATTATATAATACTCCCTCCTATTCTATGTATTCTTCCCTTTTCATTTGAGCTCTAGAATTAAGGAAATGAATTTGGACCACACAAAATACTTTACCCCACATGCAATTAAATATGGACCACACAAAACACACAACCCTACCTCCAAAAATGGAAATAGGAAAGAAAACATGAACGGACCAAAAAGGAAATAGGGAAGAATAAATGGAATAGGAGGGAGTATATAACAGCAAGTCTCATTGAAAATGTGAATATTCGTCTTCAATGAAGATGGGTCGGATTGTTTCTTACAAAGAGGCAAGTGAGGGGGCGAGTGGAAACTCACTTGGTTTTCCACTTGCCCTCCCACTTACCTGTTTGTGAGAGGCAATCTGACACGTTTTTATTGAAGACGAATATGTCCGTCTTCTGTAAACAAATAATTTCTAATGATTTTGTTAAGCTGGATTAGAGCCTAGACCCAAGACTCAAGATCTGGTAAATAATGGTGTCAGCTGCAAATTGTGTATCAATCGTATCTATTAATATAATTAGTCAAGTGAAGAAGCAGTATACGACTATACGTAGATGCGTGCACGGTGCACCCAACCATGAAACATAAAAGGGTAGTTTAAGGGACATATTTTCTGCAACACTCTAGACAATATTTGACAAGATATAGTCAGGGGTGGCCCAACCTAAAACAATAATGGACTCATCAATCTAACATTATTTCAAAAGCATCGCAGAGTTTAACGTCATATACTCATATACACTAACATAACCGAGTTAGAGAATGTTATTCGCATTGGTTGAAAATTATCACGATACGCCCTAATTTTAACATTTTATCCAAAATACCTAAATTTTTTACACAAAAACCTTTGAGCGGCCATAAATCGGGTTTACGAATTCGGAAAATGACAATTTTTTTTTTCAAATTGTTTATCTGTCTGTCTGAGAACTACGATTTGAAAAAAAAATGGCGAGTTCTGAACTCATGACCAAAAGACATGGCCACTCAAAGTTTGTTCGGTAAAAAAAAACTTTTAACATACAAAAACTCCTAGCCACGGAATCCAAATACGGCTAATTTTTTTTTCAAATCGTAGCTCTCGGAAAGATGGACGATTTGAAAAAAAACCGTCATTTTCCGAGTCTGTAAACCCGAGTTATGGTCACTAAAAGTTTTCCGGGCAAAAATTTTGGGTATTTCAGGCAAAACGTCAAAGTTGGAGGGTACCGTGAGAATTTTCCGTTACTTTTAAAAGGGTTTAAGCTTTTAAGGCCATATATGGGAGCTAAGTGTCACGGCCTTGGTTACTTTGATACTTGAAAACCAAGCTAGTGTGTCACTTAACTCGCAACCTCTCGTAAGGTAAGTCAGGCAACCCCTTTGCAGCGGAATATTATATGTGTTGTAGAGACTAAGTGTGAGAATGTTACTTATATTACACTTGAATGCTTAAGATAATTACAATGCTTGGATTACAATGCTTTATGTGTGTGTTTGGTAGGATGATGGACAAATAAAGTACCTCACCCATGTTTATACTACTTATATGGAATTCTCTAGAAGCGGAACCTTCTGGAATTCTCTGGACATCACAACCCCAGGAACTTCTGAAATGTTCCAGACACTACTAGAAACCTCTACCATGTACATGAATTTTCTAGATCTTTCTAAACTCTTCCAGACCTTTCTACACTATTCTATATCATTCTAGAACATTCTAGACCCTTCTACAATATTCCGGAATGTTCTACACACTTCCGGACTCTTCCATGACTCTTTGGAATGTTCTAGACCCACAGAACATTCTCGACTCCTCTAGAATTTTATAGAAACTACAAGACTTATTTACGACATTCTAGAGTGTTTCAAACCCTATAAGGAAAGACGTGCGTCACATGTGTTCAGATGGTTCTACTCGTGACATAAGGGTCCAAAACGAGCGATGGAGCTATGGTGGCCATGTAGAGAGACAAGAAAACATTTTCAAAAAAATTAACATGGCAGGAGGTGAAGATCTTTTGAGAAACGAGATCATAGCAATGGTATGAATCTTGAGACGAGGGGTAGCCTACAAAAACGCAAGGAGTAGCGCGAGAGTCATGTTTGTTTGAGGTACATGGACGAAGCCACGGGTAGAAAGGAAACCTAAACTTTTGTAATTTCATGTAATTAGGCTTGTGTTGTAAGGGGATGGAAGAGATGAGAGTAGGGGGTGGGCATTCAATTGATCAAGTATGAAGTATTAAGGAAGGTAAAAGACAAGAAGAAAGGGGGGCATGGGGTAGGACAGAAAGACCGGTTTCTAGCCACATACACGATCACGACGTTCGACAAGGCCATAGTATTCAGGTGTGTGTGGAGGGAAGTGAGGTGAGAAATAAGAAATGTAGGAGTGAGTTTGAGATATTCACCATCATTATTGGAATACATGTGTAAGATGGGACGATTAAAGTACCTTTCAATAAGAGCCCAAAATCGAGCAAAGGTATGTAAAGGCACAATTGACTTTCTTTCAGGGATATAACCATATATATTTCGTAAAGTGATTGACGTTGTGAATGAGAGAGAATATAGACCAGAAAGAGTAACCAGTTTATTCATAGTCATTGAGTATATATAGTAGATGGATACATTATATCTAGGTAACAGAATATTTCCTATGGATATGGTAATATATGGACATCCATATAATATCAATACACTATTTCATAACACATGGTAATGTATGTCCATCATCGCATAAAATGCCTCGTTAAAACCTTGAATAAAGAAGACCCTATATGACAAAAAATCTAATAGGACAAAGAGTTCAACAACGTCCGTCATACGCGCTACATGTTGCCTCATTAAAAACCTTGTCTGGAAAGCTCGGTGGGACAAAACCATGGCGGCTTATGGAAAAAAGAGTATAACACGTATTTACTCCCCCTCTTCAAAGCATCGCTTGACATTCTTCTGACGACGTAACCCCAATTGGTTGATTTGCTTCTCAAATGTCTTGCTTGGAAGCGCCTTTTCGAAAACAATTGCGAGATTTTCACCAGATCGAATTTGTTGAACACTAATGACACCATCCTTTTGAAGATTGTGAGTGAAAAGAATTTCGGCAAAATCTATTTCGTTTTATCACACTTGATGATTCCTGCCTTAAGTTGGGCAATGCACGCTGTATTATCTTAATGTAAAATAGGTGGTGACTTTATCTTTTCGGGTAGAGTTCATGATCCTTCAATGTGATGAATAATTGATCCTAATTATCTGCCATACACATTCTCGACTAGCTTCATGAATTGTCAATAACTCTGCATGAGTGGAAGAAGTGGCAGCTATAGTTTGCTTCACAGAGCACCATGAGATGGGAATATTACCACATGTAAACATATATTCAGTCTGGGAGCGACCGTTATGTGGATCAGATAAATAAACTGCATCTGCAAAACCAATTAGCTCTGATCTGTTTTGCATTTATTAGAATAATATAAATCCATATCATACATACCTCAAAGATATCCGGTAAATATTTGACTCCATTGCAATGCCTTTAAGTTTGACAAGAGCTATATCTTGCTAAGAGATTTAGTGAAAATGATATGTCGGGTCGTGTATAACTAACAAGATATATACATCAAAGCTCATATAACACTCAAGTATGGTTTTTCATAACCAAGAACTTTTTCATTTTTCTCTCGAGGTCAAAATATTTTCGTTCTTACAGCCATTAGAGTATTCAAAGGATGTGTTTTATCCATCTTAAATTGTTTTAGCACTTTATCAATATAGGTCCCTTAGCTTGATGTAACATTGTAACATAATCTCATTTTTCAGATTTTCAATTTGTAGGTCAAGACAAAATACAGTCTTTCCTAAATCTTTCATCTCAAACTGTTTCTTTAAGCATTCAACAACTTTTGAAAACTCACTAGGAGTTCCGACAACAATAACAACAAATCCGGATCTGGCTTGACGGATGCGGAGTGTCGTCCTCCCGCTCTTAAACAAAATTTATGAAACAAGACTAGCAAGGGCAAGTCAAGGTCGGTTTACGTGATGGTAAGGATTGATTATCGGTCTCGAATCTAATCTAGTCTGACTCGATCAAAGATTGAGGTTGAGAATAACTAAACTAATGGAATTGTTAAAAACATGAAATCTAAAGCAATAAAGATAAGAAATAACAAAAAGGAATGGTCAAGGGGATTACGGGGTTACTACCGAGGTTCTATGGGTTTCCCAAGGCTAAGAAATCTACTAGATTCGGGACTAGAATGCGGAAACCAAGGGGTGTGAATGCCTCTCTCAAGATCAAACGCTAAACTCAAATAACTGCCCCACTCTCTTGGTCGCGGATACCCTTTGCTCATGCTCTATAGATTCTCACTCGCTCTCACGACAATTGGTTTCAAACCAAGTCTCCTTGCAACAGGGAAGCGAAGCGGGTACACATCCTAGCGGCCAACTAGGTCCGGCTAAGTGACTAACAAGTAAACGACCAAGAAAACAAGGTACCACAAACCGACCCAACGTAAACTAGAAAACCATGACGCCAAAAAGATCCCTTTTTCCGAGATAAAAACTCCAACCCTTCACAAGAAACTAGACCAGGCAAACTGATTAGGTCTGTCGGGTTCAACCTTCATAATTAATAGTGAACAATCAAACAATTGATAGTGAACTGACATTATTCACTCTTTATAATTTTCACGAGAACAAGAGGTAGCTCAAGCGGTAAGAGCACTCTTATCCTAATCATGAAGTTGGGAGTTCGATTCTCACCCTCGACATTGTGAGCTCATTTGAACAAAAAAAAATTACAAAAAAAAAATGCAGTCATTGATCGATAGTTTGAAACAGTTGCGGATCCACGTGGGGTCCCGGGGGGTCACGTGCCACCCCGTTTTCCAAAAAACAAAATAAAAAAAATTGATGTTTGCTGCCAGGGTTATAGTTTAAAAACAAGAATATTTACTAATTACAGTAACAAGTAAACATGTAGGGGTAATTGGTCCAATGGTTTGAGACTTCAATTGGAGACTTCAATTTGACCCTTGTGACCCGGGTTCGAATCCCCTTGTAACACAATTTCTGTTGTTTTGTTTTTTGTACTTGTAATTAGAGCTGGCAAGTCTGACCCGACCCGAGTGACCCGACCCGAAACCAGAGCAAAATCGACCCGACCCGACCCGAGAATACTGCAACCCGAAACCGACCCGACCCGACCCGATGACGACCCGTAACCCGTTGACGACCCGAAAATCAGTGACCCCAACCCGACCCGAACCCGACCCGACATTGACCCGACCTGATATTGACCCGATTAAATTGACGCTCTGACAATTATTAACCTTAATAATGATCAAAATGAAAGTGATTTATTGTTTAAATTGATATGTTTGACTTAATAATGAATTAATTAAACCAAATAATAATTTAAAACTAGATTTAATGGAAAAATATTGAAATATTGCGAAAAAATAACCGGACCCGATTACGACCCGACCCAAACCCGATGTATCATTTGACCCGAAAATGACCCGACCCGATAACGACCCGAACCCGACCCGACCCGACCTGAAAGGGTTGTCTGACCCGATACGACCCAAACCCGATACGACCCGAACCTGACATGACCCGACCCGAACCCGACCCGACTGACCCGATTGCCACCCCTACTTGTAATGACTATTAAAGGGGTATGTTTCAAAGGGACTTGAACCTAGGTCATATTAATGAAAATATAATATTTTAACCACTTTGCTAACTTTAAAGTCTACTACATAATAAAAAAATAAAAAAAATTTAAACTACTACAAAATATTTCAAGAGCCATTAATTTGTATTGTGTTTTTTTTTTAAATTATAAACGATTTTAATGACTCATCAAGTATTTATCGTGAATGAAATTTTTTCTATTAAAACTATACTACTCCCACAACCCTTCAATTTTACTAAAGACTTAAAGGGTATTGCGAAATTAAATAGTTATTTGAATGACATTTGAAAATATATCAATTTGCGTTATATGTTTTTTAATTGTCGGCAATTTCAATCAAGAGATACCAAATGAAAATGAAAATTTTAAAAATACAAGAAGAAAATACACCATCGAAAAATTGCAATTTTTTTTTGTCACATAATTTTTTTCCCTCAGGTGTACATTACATACTAGTGTAAAAAGTAATAGCTTTTGATCGTCTATATATATTTTTAATAGATTAAAAAATGTGGTCTATCTCTTGAAAGAGAATACAATAAGCGGAAAATACTGGTAAAAATAATTTGTGCCCCCAAACCTGCAGATCTTAGGTCCGCCACTGGTTTGAAATGGGTAAAAGAAAGTACTTAACCTTTTAATTTCGTATATAATCGGTAAGCTTGATATGAGTTGTAAAATTTGAAACCTATACAACACAATGACCACCTAAAATGAGTAGGAATACATAAATCGAATATAGAGACGCTAACAACGGCTAAAAAACATGGAAAAGCCGTATAATTAAGGTTTCAAAACCTTTACCATGCAAACTATGCTATAAACTGCAATATATGACAAAATGATTCAACATGAATTTGCATTGTATTCATTACCAACAATACTTATATGGAGAAAGTTAGAAATGTTAGACGAGTATATATAGTCACAAGAACAACAGGACAGGACTATCTAGTAGCAACTAGCAAGACATTGTGCATAGCTCGTTTCATTCCAACAAGGCAACAATAGCATCTTATATTCAACAAGTCTTACTTGTGACTGGACGATCCGTCGTAAGGTTGTGACGGGTCAAACTTCCCTTATAAAGTGGGGACAGTGACATGCTCCATTTCTCCCCACTTCCCCCCACCACTTGCTTTTTGTGAGGGGAGCTTGACCTGTCGTAAGCTTACGACCAGCTGTCCCGTCATAAACGAGAATTTCTGTATTATATTAGCATTGTCATGTCCTTTGGTCTTGTCGTGTCCACCAATCTGTTCTCGCACTACCAAAGCTTCTGTTTCTTCATCTGACATTTGTATACAAATGGAGAAAATCCCCCAATGATCAGACACATGTTACAAGTACCATTGGCGGAACAACGGGATTCATTAGCTAAGTTATCGTCGGTCCCTCGCTCTTCAACAATAAAAAAATGGAAAAATTACAAATAACCACCACGTATTTACGTATTTTTACAAATAACCACCACGTATTTACGTTTTTACAAATAACCCCCAACTTTCACCGTATATTCCCCAATCACCACCGTATTTTTACCCCGAGCATCATTTTTTTTATTTCCCGACTTGTTAATAGACGATTTACGCGAATTTCCCAAATTACCCCCATTTATTTACACAAAGTCACAAACACATCCATTAATCCATTACCCAAATAACTAGTCTAATCCCCATCTTTCCCCAATTCATTCAAACTCACTAACCCTAAATCAATCAATATTCCCCAATTACAGATTTAAGAACCTTATCCATGGGATGATTTTACCTTGAACCACTTCAATCACCCTCAAACTTACCATTTTCGTTCCCCTTTGCCAGCAATATTGAAGTATTTGTCGATAGATATGGGAAAAGGGTTGATAATAGAATCAGGAAGGAATTAATGTCTGAGAAACAGAGAAATAAAGGAAGGAGGCATGTCAAGTGATTTTGAGAAGCTACGCCATCAGCACAATTGGTTGAGCAGCTAATTATTTGGCTGATTGATTGATTTAGGGTTAGTCCATTTGAATGAATTGGGGAAAAATGAGGATTACATTAATTGTTTGGCTATTGATTGTGTTTGTGACTTGTGTTATTAAATGGGGGTAATTTGGAAAATTTGCGTAAATCGTCAATTAACAAGTCGGGAAAAAAAACGATGTTCGGGTTAAAAATACGGTGGTGATTGGGGAATATACAGTGAAAGTTGGGGGTTATATATTTGTAAAAACGTAAATACGTGGTGGTTATTTATAAAAATACGTAAATACGTGGTGGTTATATAGAGAGGGCTGCGAAACATCGTCGACGTTTTATAAAACATCGTCGACGTTTTTTAAAAAAAAGACCACTACTACCCTTTTCTCTCCTTCCTCTCTCTAACTTTTTCTCTAAAATTCTAAAATCTCATAAACTAATCTAAACAACTTCCACAAAAATTTGAAAGACGGTTTTCATATAAAATTAAACGGTAGTCAATGGCGGACAATGAATCATCGGTACGTTATGCAAACCCTCTAACTTAATTTTTGTTTTGTTTCTTTAGTTTTCCATTAACGTAAATTTGAAAGACGGTTTCCATTGCTTTCTTTGTTAGTGTTACGTTACGAGCCTATGACATTTGTTGATTCTTGAACACCCTTTTGAAGTCGATTTATAGTTTTTATGCCGAATTCATGAATATTGATATGATTTTTGGACGATTTAGGGTAGGCAACTCTATATTGGACGTTGATATGGGGAATCAACGTCCAATATAGACGTTGATAACCAAAGTTGACGTCCCACCTAGACGTTGATACCTCATATCAACGTCCAAGGTGGAAGTTACCAACGTTATCAACGTCCAAAGTTGACGTTGGTTCCTATCATCAACGTCCAATATAGACGTTGAACACTATATGTAACGTCCACCTTGGACGTTGATATGGGGTATCAACGTCTAGGTGGGACGTTATGTATATGGTGCAACGTTTTTTTGAAGTTTACTTGCGTATTTTCGTGTTTTCGTGTAATTTCTCGTGTTTTCGCACGGTTTATTTAAGTTTTAATGTAATTTCCGCTTGTAAACATGGTTCATTTGAGGAATTTGTCGATAACGGGTTCGATTTCAACCCTTTATTTGTGACGAATATAGGATTTGATACTCGTGACGAAGCGTTTGATTGGGCCCAAAAGATAGCGTTTGCTAATGGGTTTGCATTGGTGAAAGCAACTAATGGAGCGAAAAACCGTAGCGAACCCGACTTGTTATCTTCATATTTGCGTTGTTCTAGGTACGGGAGGCCACCGGGAGAGTATGATCCCGATAATCCTAGGAAACAATCCGGTTCACCTAAATGTGATTGCAAATTTCGTATTCGAGCCGTGCAAAACAAGTTTCGGGGATTCGAGGATAAACCCACGATACTTTGGAACATTGTGGTTGCCGTTGGTTTTGGGAAGCACAACCACAAGTTGGTAAAGTACAAGGATGGACATAGGCATTTTGCGGGTTTAACTGAAGAAGAGAAAGAGTATGTGAAACAACAAATCCGGGCCTCGATTCCCCCGAGAGATATTAAAAATGGTCTTCATCAAAGAACCCCGGAAAAACCGCAACCCTCAAGCACCCAAATATATAGTGAGACAACCAAGCTGAGGCGTGAAATGAGAGGGAATCGAAATCCCGCTCAACAAATGTTGTCCTTAGCTGTAGAAGGGAAATATGTGCATTGGCATGAGAAGAATCCCGAGACATGTGAGCTTTCTCATGTTTTCATGTCTCATCCGGAAGCCGTGAAGCTATTTCGTACCTATCCACATGTTGTGCTTATTGATTCGAAATACAAGACCAATGTGTACAAGATGACACTCGTTGAGCTTGTTGGTGTCACACCATGTGGATCTTCATTCTTGATTGCTTGTGTATTGATTCCTTCTGAGTCGGAAGATGGGTACAAATGGTTATTGAAGAAGTTGGGAATGCTTCTCGAGTTCACCGAAGCATCTATTTCAGCGTTTGTCACTGATCGGGAGTTGGGTTTGATCGCGGCTCTACGGTCCGTCTATCCTCTTACACCTCACTTGTTGTGTCGTTGGCACTTGAACCGTGCTGTTGAGAGCAAAGCACAATCGTGGTCAAAGCATGAGTGGCGCACAAAGCAAATCATGTGCAATGAAGAGCATGGTTGGAATGGAGTGATAAATGCTACTACCAAGGAAGAGTACGAGTTGCGTTGGGCCGCCTTTTGTAAAAATTGGAAGGTAGTGGCGACTTATGCGGCAAAAACATGGGGCCCGTACTCAACAGGGTTCATATTATGCTACACGAACCGGTATTTCCATCTTGGAAACACGGCTACTTCCCGGGTGGAGTCCTCTCATTCTCTTTTGAAGGCTTGGTTGAAAAGTTCTAGCCTAACCCTTGATACTATGTGGTCCCGTATTCATTCTATGCTTGAAGGACAACACTCCAAAATAAGAAAAGAGCTCGAGGAGTCAAGAAGTAAACCTCGTCATACATCTCATTTGTTTTTGTAACACCCCGTGTTTTCTAATAATTTTATTCGGAAATTTATTTATTAAAAATAATTATTTTGCGAGTTTAATTATTTAATGCGTATTTAACGCTTGCGATCTCTATTTTGTTATTTTCCGTTTTTACCTAAATTGGATGGGTTAAAATGTCCGCGCACGATTTTACTATTTTAATTTAATAGCTACTTCTCCTATATAAACTCTTTGAGCATTTTAATTATACTAAACCTAGTTTCTAATTGGATTATCCATCTTGTGAGCTAATGGGTCAAAAGTCCACTTAAACTCTCTTATAAATAGAAAATCTAACCTAGCAAGTAGGTTGCTCAATTCATTTCTCTTGCGTGTGCGTTATTCGGCCGCCACACCTCCCTTCTTCCTCTATTCTTATTTTCTCTCTTTGACTTCATTGTTATGCAACTTTTTTCATCCAAATCAAATATAAATTATATATTTACAATCCTGACTCTTACTTCTACAATATATTCTATTCCTATTATTTTTAAGGGACTCGATTGTATGGAGTTTAGACCTACCTTTAGGGTTTATATATTTGTTGGTAAATAAGAAGAATAAGATAAAAATGTCTTTCTTTTGGGGCGTTTTTGGAGGAGGATTTTTGTAGCAATATTAATGGCGTCTTTATGAAGATGAATATTATTTTGTGGTCTTTATTGCGTAATAAAGGTAACTAGGTTTTCTTCTTTAATTATGTTTATAGAAAGTAAGCATGATTTACATGATATAATAGTGTATGCATGATTTAATTGTATTGTGCGTAATATTATATGTATTTAATTGTATTTATTATATGTTATTTTGTATAATATTATATGTGTCACATAGGGTTGCGCGATACAACCCTAGTGGCGTTCTTGTGGTGCCGTGTGCAACGGCCTAGGCGCACCAATGGTGGTGGCCTAGTGTTTTATGTTGGTCGTGGCCTCTCTTGAAATGGAGGCTAGGGTTTGGTGATTTATCACTTAGGGTTTTGGTTGTTTGAGAAATTAGGGTTTTGGTTTACATCATTAAGGTTATAGCTGAAGTTGCTATAACTTTGCATGTAAGCTACCCTAGTTATACCTATTTAAGTTATAACTTTGAAAGTGACATTATGGTGTGGTGTACTATAACAAGACTCGTTGTGGTGACATGGCGGTTTGTACCGTGGAGTCGACCCCTCAGTGAATTTGTTATAGAGGACTAACCCGTGATGGAAGGGAGTTATAGTTGATGATACTATAACCTCGCACGTATAAAGTTATAGCTTGAAGTTGCTATAACTTCACTAAAGTTGAGTGAAGGTTATAGCTGAAGGTACTATAACTTAGCTGAAGTTAACTTAGGGTTATAGTTGATGATACTATAACCTGACAAGCTTAACTAAAGTTATAGGTGGTGTACTATAACTCTGCTGGAGTTAAGCGAAGGTTATGGTTGATGATACTATAACCTGGCAAGCTTAACCAACGTTATAGCTGAAGTTACTATAACTTCACTAAAGCTGAGTGAAGGTTATAGCTGATGTTACTATAACTTCACTAAAGCTGAGTGAAGGTTATAGCTGATGTTACTATAACTTCACTAAGCTTAAGTGAAGGCTATAGTTGGTGGTATTATAACATTGGATGTTATATACTTTTGTGTCTGGTGTTATGGTAACTCGAACTATAACATGACCTTGAGGTGTAATGTTATAGGTCAAGATACTATAACCTTAGTCATTTGTGCTTGTTTATTTGTGGTGTTATGGTTAGTTGGACTATAACACTATGTTTGCTCATATTATTGGTTATTCTTATCTCTTTATTGGGGGACAGTCGGTTATACTGTTCATTGGTTGAGTCGTGACGTTGTTCACGCGTTGTTGGGCAGTCAGTAATACTTTTCCTGAGTTTTGTCGTGACGTTGTTCACGTATTGGTTTGTACAGTCAGTTATATTGTGCATTTGTTTATTGCTGGTTGAATAGATGACGATAGTATAATTTATATACTATCGGAATGAACTAACGCTACCCTTCGGGGATTGGGTTTATGGTCTATGTTCGGGGGGGTATCAGAGGCAGTTCGTTATACGCTCTGGTCCCCGAGTGTCGTTCGATGTACAGTTAATGCATCGAGAGTCTGGCCAGGTCTTAGACATATGGGCAGTGGTTATACGCCATACATAGTACCGTGGAGGCAGTGCGTTATACGCTCCACACCCGATGGAGGCAGTGCGTTATACGCTCCATCACCTAGAGGCAGTGCGTTATACGCTCTAGGAGTTAGAGGCAGTGCGTTATACGCTCTAACGGGCGTTCGCTCTATTCGCTATGCTTATTGCTAGCTTTGTGCCTTCGGTTTGTGTGTGGGTCGTATTACACCTGTTTGGTATGTTGTGCTCATCTAGAGTTGAGTCGTCATGTCAGTTGTGTCAGAGTTCGAAGTCTGTCTTGGTTACTGCAATTGAGTGCTTGTGGTATTTCTCATGTTACAATTGATCTACTTATTCTATTATGGATTGTTGTTATGCTTAGCTTGTTGTAAACATGACTGGGAGAGCACCTAGTTACTCCCGACTGATTGTCGACCCCCCATTCTCAGGTTGAGTTGGTTGCTGCTTGTCTGGATGTTGTGCTGGAGAGACTTGTGGCGAGAAGAATAATTTATTTTGGAATTTATTTAAGTTAAGAATTATTAATAATGTATTAGTTTAGTTTTGGATTTGAGTATCGATCCGGATTGGTCAGGTGTTTCCGCCACCTTGACCCTATTCATCTTTGTACTCTGATGGATTATTTAATTATTAAGGTATTTCTTTTGTTTTGAAAATCCGGGTTGTTACAGTTTTCTTTGTTGAAAGGAAAGGTGTCCTTAAAAGCCATCGGGATTATGGAAAATGAAACTAAGAGGGGAATTGAGTTAGGGATTGGGTTGGTAAATGGATGCGGTTGTGCTTTAAGAACTACTCATGGCTTACCTTGTGCTTGTCTCTTGGTTGGTTTGAAAAACAATGATGAGAGAGTTCACCTTGATCAAGTTCATTCATTTTGGAGGACATTGGAGTATGGCAATGATGACACAGTGCCGAAAAAAGATAATGATGCCTTTGAAGAGTTCGTCAATGAAATGAGGAGTATTGATCCGACAAGTAAGAGATCTTTTATTGAGAAGATGCGCACCTTTCTTCATCCGGAAGACGAGTATGTATTGCCACCCCCTGTTAGAGAAAACCCTAAAGGTCGACCAAGAGGATCTACTACTAGGAACAAGTCAATTTTTGAACATGTAAAGAGGAAGTTTGGGACACCTGGTTCAGATGGATCGA
Organism: Heliosperma pusillum; assembly: GCA_022085475.1. Taxonomy (NCBI): domain Eukaryota; kingdom Viridiplantae; phylum Streptophyta; class Magnoliopsida; order Caryophyllales; family Caryophyllaceae; genus Heliosperma; species Heliosperma pusillum. Next base: position 48,195 of record JAIUZE010073362.1, on the reverse strand, counting down.
CGACCACTCAACAAACAACAGTTGGTGATTTTGATGAGGTGAGGGTCGGTGCACCTTTGGAATTGGCTTACAATAGGGGTCCTTTGTCAAGCTGGAATAAAAGATGGGGGGTCCTGGAGGAGATGTGGTGTTTTTTTGATGGTTGGGTGGATGTAGGTGATGATGGTCATTGTGGTTTTCGAGTATTGTCTCATGCTGCCCGGGGTCGAGAAACTGACCATCTAGTGATGCGAGAATGGTGTGCTCGAGAGATTAGGGGTTTTGAGGTGTACAAGGATTATTTTGATGCGACCTACGTCACAAATAATGGTTTTACTATGTTTGACAACACTTTGAGGCACATTGAATTTTCCAACAACACCGGTTGTGGTCAAGAACATTGGATGCATGACGTTCATCTGTATGTTTTCGCATTGTTGTTTAACTGGGCAATTTGTGTCATAGGTAAGGCCCCGTCTAGTCCGAGTACATGGCAATGTAGTACATTTTTGCCTTTAAGAAGTTGTCCTCAAAGTCCGGTCCCATATGGTGTTTTGTGGATTTTAAATCACCACCAACATTGAATGCGGTTGCATTGTAGTGGACCACCTCAAGAAGTTCCAATGCCTCCAATAGAGATGACTTGGGCGGGGTATAGAGAACAAAATGTTGCACACTATGAAGATTTGTACAAGACAAATTTCGAAAACTGCCACACATGTATGGGAACGACACCTAGAGTGCGTCGCACAAGAAGGGATAAGTATTGATTGTTGTACTTGTGTAATTGATGGATATTTATGTATTATTTTTTCTTCTTTTATCTCAATTTATTTTTGATTAAATAAAATTGACAATACTCGAATAAAGCTGAAATACATTAATAAAGTACTCGAATAAAGCTGATATAAATTAATAAAGCTGACATACATTAATAAAGTACTGGAATAAAGGTCACATAAGTTAAAGTCTTAAAATTACATTACATAGAAAAAACGATTAAAATACGCATGCTGCAAACCAAATCATCATCACCACAATTTTTCATCAAACACATGCAGTCGGTTTTAGTAAGACTAATCAGTGGAGTAATCTGTGGATGAATATTCCTTTGCCTTGAATAACTCCTCCTCCATGTAGCCGGTGTAAATGTGGTATATAAAAATTGGCTCGGGCGGGCCATGGAATATCTGACCATCACCCTGGTAACCCTCCATAAGCTGATGCAGTGTCATGGACGGAATGATGGTTTCACATCTTTTGAAAAATTCAATCAACTCCGCCTCGATCCTCTTTAGTTCATCCCTTTTCAGAAGGACAGATTCTAAACAACATAAAATGGTAACAACTAATTACTCAAAACAAACAAATGATATAATTAAAGTTTGAAATTAAAGTTGACAGAAATTTTACCTTTTGTTATATTCATTTCAGGAATATGAGGGTAATTTGTCTTATAGGGAGTACCCATCATTTGTGGTAGTGATACGAGATTAGGTTCATAACGGTTCATGAAATCCCAAATGATATTATTATTAAACACGATTAGTAAACGGCGAAATATGGAAGGAAACTCATTAACAATTTCATCTATTCTATTTTGTATGAAATTAACCTCTTCAACATCGTTCATAGGCATAATGGTAGATGAGATTTTAGGGAGATAGTAGATGAGATAGTAAGTTCTGTGAAAAATGATGGTGGAGTGAGCTCCTTAAATAGAGGGGAGGCTTGTAATTCGTTCCGGAAATGATGTGACAACTCAACTGACGAATTTAATAAAGTTCTGAGCATGATGTGACAACTCAACTGACGACTTTAATAAAGTTCTGAGCATGATGTGACAACTCAACTGACGACTTTAATAAAGTTCTGAGCATGATGTGACAACTCAACTGACGACTTTATTCATTAATTAAAAACTGATAAATATTACAACGATCAAGTGCAGAACCAACAGTTAATCAGCATTAAATACATTTCATTAACACTTAATCAGTTGAATATCCTTCGGACGAAGAACCATTAGGCCTATAAAACTCCTCCTCTATGTAAGTTACATACATTTCATAGGTTTTAAGACTCTGAAATGGCCCCACGAACATCCGGTCGTCCCCTTCACATAGAGAGTGTAAGGTCCTATATGGGACAACTGTTAAACACCTCTTGAACAGTTCAACTATCTCCAACCTCACTTTCTCCCACTCATTTCGCTTCAGGATGACATTTTCTGGATTTAAAAATTAATCTGGTTAATAATGTCACAAACTTTATTGATTAGAAAAATTAGACAATAGATTATAAGTAATGATACCTTCAGTTACGTTCATAGGATGAATGGAAGGGTTGTTGAGATCGTAAATAGGTCCATGCATTAGTTGAAGCGATGATAGAAGAGGATTGCCACGACTTATGAAATGATGCCCCGTGCTAGATGAACCCTGACTAACCGGCACATATCGTCCTCTACCAACCTGTACCACCTTCTTACCTGTTGGTTCAGCTACCTGGTTCTCTACAAAACACTCGTCATCGGGCTGCTCTGCCGCCTCCTCCGACTCAGATCCTGAACCGCCGTCAACATTACCATCATCAACGGCCCCTAACCTATAAAAAACTGACGGAAAAACAGTCTCGCTCACAGCAGGCGGGGGCGTAGGGGAAACGTCCATACCCTCTGACTGAGTAGGACGAAAGACAACTCCGGCTTGACGCACACCGGGTAAGCGCCGCTTAGATGCCGTCACTTTTCGGCCTTTCGTACGATCAGGGACCACCATAATGTTTTTTTCTTTATCCATCTGCATATAAAATAATACAACATTATAGACAATCGACCAAAAAAAATAAACTCATTACAAACAACATTTCAAATAACGAAAATAAAACCGATCATAAAAATATAAACATATATGATAATAATCATTTTACACGAATATGATAAAAATCATCGTCAACATTCAAAACCATCGTAAACATATAAACATATTTGATAATAATAAACATATAAACCGATTATAATTTTACACGAATTAAATTACATATGATAATAATCATCGTCAACATTCAAAACCATCGAAAACAACGCAATAACAGAAAATCGAAGGCATGTTGAGCGTTGGTCACTAGGACCAACGTCTAGGCTGGACGTTGGTCACTAGGACCAACGTCTGGGCTGGACGTTGGTCACTAGCACCAACGTCTACCCTGGACGTTGGTCATCAACACCAACGTCCAGCCCAGACGTTGGTCCTAGTGACCAACGTCCAATTTCTCGTCTTTTTTCAATACCACCAACAAAAACCGTCTTCCGACAACAAAAATCTAATAATCCTCTTTCACCACTTCCACAAATTTCGCCATATTACATTTCCAACATACAAAATCAACTAAAAAACCGTCTTCAACAACATAAATAAAAAAAAACCGTATTCAACAACTTTAATCCAAATTTCACAAATTCAAATCAATTAAACGTATATACATAAACAAATTCATAACATTTAAACATATAAACCACCAAATTCAAATCAATTAAACATAATTCAATGTAAAAACGATTTCAAAAATAAAAAGAAAATAAAAACTTACCTTAGGCCGTGGTGGTGGTGGCTACGGTGGTGGTGGCTACTGGTGGTGGACGATGGCGGCAGTGGGGGGTCGTGGTGGTGGTGGTGGGGTCGTGGTGGGGTCGTGGTGGTACGGGAGAGGGAGAGGAGAGGAGAGGAGAGTGAAAGAGGTTAATTGAAGTTAGAGAAAGGAAAAGGGTAGTGACGGTCTTTTTTATGAAAAACGTCGACGATGTTTCGTAACCCGGTTTGTAATTTAGCCTAAAAAAATATACAATCTTTTCTAAAAAAATATACAATATTTCCCTAAAAGTTGTACTATATTTTTTTTCAATCATTTGTGAGATTGTATTACTAATTTACCCTTGTCATCCGTGAAACTTGTCAAGTCTTAAATTTACCGTAAGGGCACGGGTTAAAGACTTAAAGGTAGCACTTAAAGGTCGGTTCACAAGAAATGACATAGACTACGGCTCAACAAATATTAAGAAGCAATGTGAACTAGAAATAAATTCAAATTGACCAAGGAAATCTGTTATCAAAAGATGATGAATTTATGAGTTAGAGAAGTGTAGGATCCAATAAAGTTTAGTTCAATTTAGTTCATCTTTATTCAGTTCAGTTTAGTTTACCTTCATTTAGTTTAGTTTAGTTCATTCATATCCATTCGGTTCAGTTTAGTTCAACTCAACTTTATTCAATTCGGTTCGATTCAGCTCTAAATTCCAGAAAGAACATGGCTTTAGTATGGTGATCCTTTGTCGAGTACGTTATGTGAGTAATTAGTAGGAAAAAGGGAGTTTTATTTACAACAATTTACATAAAATTTAACTCTTTAGCTAACAAAATATAGTGGAAAATAGGCCATCAAAACACAAAAATCATGTCAAAAGACAATGCTCAATGAATTTATAAGATAAATTTTTGTACAAACATTCTTTAATTTAAATTAAGTAAATTAGAATATTTTTGTTATCAAAAATACTCTAATATTTAACAATTATTTATTTATTTATTTATTTATTTTTTTTTTTTTTTTTTGCAGAAATATCATAGGACCATATATTAGAAAATAGGAGCGGATTACAAGGTCCTAAAACAATCTACAAAGGAGTCCAGAGAAGACCCCTAACAAAATAAAAAGAATCTAAATAGCACAAAACATGAGACGCATGCTAACCCGATATTGAATCCGTCTAACTAAGTAAAGAGGGAGAGTACAAGAGTCTCCAAATACTCGATCATTTCTTTCCTTCCAAATAGCATAGATAGCACAAAGAAGAACACATCGCCGCATTCGCTTCACTTTAGTTTTGCCTTTGTTACAAGTCTTGAACCACCCTAGTATATCAACCAAATGAACAGGCATTTGACGCACCTTCATAGTCTCCCACAGAGCAGCCCAAATTTGAAAAGAGTAAGAACATTCAAAGAAGAGATGGGTACTCGTCTCAGCTGCTTGCTTGCAAAGTATACATCTATTAACCCACATCATACCTCGCTTAATAATATTGTCAACCGTAGATAGCCTATTTTCAATCGCCAAGGTACCAATAATAGCATGCTTAGGATAAACATATTGATCATTGATAGTGCCACACCAAGAAACCCTATCAAGCTTAGGACGCAGAACTTCATAAATATGACTCACCTGAAACTGATGCTGCTGCAGAAGCATTTGAATGGACAGATCAGAACAAGTTTCTCTCCAAACACCAGCAATGGCCTGCCAGCACCAAGAACCGTTACTGTTAGGTGTAAAAGGCAGAGCATCACCATTGAGAACATAAGCATTTGTCCAACGCACCCATATGCTTTCAGGCCTAGCCTTAAGCTTCCAAATCCATTTATGGAGTTGAGCTTTATTCCAACTGAGGATCTCCTTAATGCCAAAGCCTCCCTCCCTTCGAGGTTTACAAATACTACTCCAACTTTTATAAACCATACGAGTGCGCCCTTCCTTGATCCCCCAAAGGAAGTCTTTGCAAAGCTTGGAAATCTTCTTAATTATACCTTTAGGCAAAAGAACAATGGCACCCCAAAAGTTATAAATACCAAAGAGAACAGAGTTGATTAGCTGCACTTTACCAGCATAGCTAAGAGAATGATTAGCCCAGTGCATAACTCTGTTTCTAATCTTGTCAAGGAGAAGCTGGTAGTGGCTCCCTGTGAGCGTAGCAGAAAACAAAGGCATGCCAAGATAACGAAAGGGAAGATGTCCCTCTGAGAAGCCAGAAGTAGAGAGAATCAAGGCCTTCACAGAAGAAGAAACCCCTCCAAAATAGATATTTGTTTTCTGGGGATTAGCCTGCAATCCTGAGTAGCTTTCAAAAATATTCAAACAGTGAGCAACAGCAAGAACTGAAGGAAGATCCCCTCTAGTAAACACAAGCAAGTCATCAGCAAAAACCAAATGAGTTAGCTTTAGCTTTGCACACTTAGGATGCAGGGAGAAACCAATAGAGTGAGGAAGAGTTCTAAGCATATGGGAGAGAACCTCCATACAAATAACAAAAAGATAAGGAGACAAAGGGTCCCCTTGCCTTAGCCCACGTTTGCCAGGGAAGAATCCTTCAATCCTACCATTAATATTCAGAGAATAGTAGGGTGAAGAAATACAAGCCATTACCCATTTAACAAATAAAGGAGGGAAACCAAACAATCTCAAGCTGTCCTGCAGAAAATTCCAGCTTACAGAGTCAAAAGCTTTGCGAATGTCAATCTTTAGGAGACATCTAGGAGATAAATACTTCCTACTATATTTATTAGTTAACTCATAAGCAAGCAAAGTATTATCAGAGATATCCCTTCCTGGAATGAAAGCAGCCTGCTCAGGCCCTATAATTTCCTCCAAAACTACCTTCATTCTATTCACTAGGATTTTGCTGACATTCTTATAGAATGTAGTGCAGCAAGCAATGGGTCTATAGTCACCCACTGAGAGAGGAGTATCCTTCTTTGGAACCAGAGTAATGATAGTTGAGCTAGAAAACTTCGTCATTTTCCCCTTAACAAAGAATTCATAGATAGCAGCACAGTAATCCTCACGAATAATTGCCCAGCTATCCAGGAAGAATCCAGAAGAAAAGCCATCCACACCAGGGCTCTTATTCCTGTCAATAGACTTTAGAGCCACCAGAATTTTATTCTCAGTAAAAGGCAAAATCAGATCTTCAGAAGACAGACTAGAAACCTTTCCAGCTGTGAATAAGCTGTCAGGTAGCTGCTGAATTGGGATATCAGTACCAAGCAAGCTAGAATAGAAATCAATAAAAGCTCCAGCAACAGCTTTATGCCCAATACAAGTCCTCCCAGCAAGGTCCTCAATCATCCCAATATTATTCCTAATCTGCCTATCTTTAATCCTAGAATAAAAATAAGCAGTACTACAGTCATTCAGGTTAAACTGCTCCACCTTAGCTCTTTGCAGAAGAACACTCACTTCAGCTCTCTTAAGAGTAGTATATCTACACAGAAGCTGATGTTCCTGAGATTTGAGCATCCCATCATCTAAAGAAGATTGAAGTTGAGTTTGGCATTCAATCAAATCCTCCTTAGCAAGTTTGACTCTATTCTTGAGATCACTGAAGACTCTAGAATGAAAGGGTTTAAGAATCCCCTTCAAGTTTTTGAGCTTTTGAAATAATTGAGAGATAGCATTTCCATAAACATGTGTATTCCATCCCTGCTGAACAATGGATGGAAACTCAAGAGAGAAAGCCCAGCAATTTAGATATTTAAAAGGTTTAGAAGGAGCCACATTTTGATTAGTGGAAATAACCAAAGGAGAGTGATCAGAGATTCCTGCAGAAAGAATTGCAATAGTAGCAGCAATCAAATCCAGCCATCTCTGATTCACTAAAACTCTATCAAGCTTTGCCCATTTAGTTCTGACTTCCCTTTTATTAGTCCAAGTAAAGGAACACCCAGTAGCAGGATGGTCATGAAGACCAGAGGCAGCTACACAGCTAACAAAATCCTGAATCTCAATAGCATATGAGTTAACAAACCCCAGATGCTCCTCACTACTAAGAACTGTATTGAAATCCCCAACACAAGCCCAAGGATGTGCAATAGAGGAGGAGAGATCAACCAGCTTTGTCCACAAGTCCCTTCGAGCCCCAGCAGAATTAAAGGCATAAACAAAGGTCAATAAGAAAGTCTTTTGAGTCTCATAGTGTAACAGACTGCAATGAATGAATTGAGCATTCTTCTGCAAGACATGTAAACGAGCCACTCTAGGATTCCACAGGATCCAGATACGCCCATTATAATGAGCTTCATAGTTTGCAACAAGTGAATAATTCTTAAATTTATTACTCCAGATTTTCTGAGCCCACTGAGCCTTAATATGAGTTTCTAAAACAGCCCCACAATCCACCTTATTAGCCACCAAGAAGTCTAAGACCTCTTGTTGTTTGAGAGGGTCATTCAACCCCCTAATATTCCAAGAAGAGATAATCATTAACAGGAGGTACCAGACCCATCTCCTGGATCAAGGCATTCCTTAGATACACTACTTTCAACCTCATGAATAGCTATAGAATCAGCTTCCTTAGAGAGCACAGTAAAGGCATTAACAGATTCCTCCCTAAACTTATGCTCCAGGCTTGCTGCAGGCAAGTCCTTCTTACACATAGAGAGTCTCTTTTTCGACTGAACCAACTGAAATCCCTCCCCATCCAAATGCTGCTGCGGAGGTGTCGAAAGAACTTGGCTCTTAGATCACCACAGGAACAGGATCAGGAATAACTCCAGCCACCACCTTAGGCTTATACACCTGTTTAGGCTGTGACTTGCGACACTTCTCCTTGGTATGCCCAATCTTCTTACACGAATGACAGTAATAGGGAAGCCATTCATATTCTATACGCTGCAGGATTTTCCCTCTGAAAGGAGTAGAAAGAGTCATGACTGTGGGTAATTCAGCAGAGAGATCAACATTAATCAATACTCTAGCAAAGGAAATTCTACTCTTCTGAGAAGTATGTTCATCAGCTCTAATTGGCTGTCCCACATAGCTTGCCACTTTACTCAATGCCTTTTGGGACCAAAAAGCAGGATCGAGGTTTGGAAACTTCACCCAGACAGGGACCGTGGTTATATGCTCTAAATCTTCTACAATGGAAGGTGTCCATTCTTTTAATATCAAGGGGAATCCATTCATGTTCCACGAATCCTCCATAATTCTCTCCATATCTTCTTTACTAGAGAAGCGAAAATAATACCACCCCCTAGCAAAGTACAGAATCTCTGGGCTTATTATATGATTCCATGACTTAGCAACAAGCGCTTCAATCTGGGTTAAACTAGTAGGCCTTCCCATAACCGACCCTACTAGAGTATGTTTCCAGTACTCAAGTTCATCAGTAATGTCTCCTTCTTCAATCACAATGTCATCTTCAATTGGCTTAACATATGAGAGACTCATACCTTTTCCTGAAGGTTTTAAGACACTCTTAAACGATTTTGGAGGCACCACCAATTTCTCAGGTACAATTGGTGCAATCTCCTGCAATGGCGCTTTAGGAACTTCTACTGCTTCCTTGACAGGCACAGGACTGGTCATGAAATCCATCAAAGATGGTCTAGGAGGAGGAAGATGCTCCTCCAAATCAGTCAAATTGTCCTCTTCAGTATCATCCTCATTGTTATTCCTCGATCTGGAATGCCTCACCACATTGGGCGGCCTTCCCGGACGCCCTCGCCCTCTCCCCATCGGGCCAGCCACCTGAGATTACGTGAAACCACCTAATCGCCTAATTCAGAGCTTTTTAGTCAGAGAAAGAAGAGAGAGAGAGAGAGATTATTATTTATTTTTAATAATGGCGAAATTTCATTAATAAAAATGTTTGGTTTGTATAATTTCGTTCCCGCTTTTTATTGAATACAAATGGCTATTCATAAACGTTATTACGTTGTAACATATTGTTTTCTTCATTAAATTTTTTGGCGAAATATTTCAAATAATATACAAGTTTAGAATAATTAACTACTTTCTTTGTATTTTATCCTTTAAGTAGGTTACAAAGGGAAACGGCTTTTTTTAACACGTTATAAATACGTCCATATTTTGATTGATTTCTTATCGAATGTGTAGTTTTAGGAGAACTACTTTAGTAAGACACTATTAATTTTACAGTTCAATCAATTTCTTGTATACATGTTTGTAATTTATATGGTGTTTGTTTTTACGGGGATGATAATGTCACAACCGTTTTTGATAATGTCACTCAAACACAAGCTAATTATAGGAGTATCGTACTATTCACTCTCTCATAATATGAGTGACATTAACAAAAAGAGTTGCGGCATTATATTATCACCGCCCTTTTTTTTTATGGGATATTCTACATGGTACCCCTCAACTTTTCGACTTTCTACGTGGTACCCCTACATTTTTGGAAACATACATGGTACCCCTAAGTTTTCTGATTTCATTAAGCGTAACCCTAATTATTTTTTCCGTCAATTAGTATTATTTTTAGACGTTAAGTGATGAGTAGGACGCCTAGGTGGATGATGAATGGCGTTTGTGTTAGTAGCTATAGTTTTCTGCCATTTTTTCCCTCATTTCCCCTCCCAATAAACATTATTTAATGTCTTCTTTCTTTCATCATCTTCCATCTTTCTTCTTTCTACTTCCTTCTTCCTTCTTAATTTCTGTGATAATTGTTTTAGTTTTTTTTTGTTTCTTCATTTATCACTTATTGATTCTTCATCTTCTTGGAAAAATTATCATTAGATGGTGTTGATTTTAGGAACCAATGTTTCAATCGATGTGGTAGGAAAGCTATAATTATGATATCAGGTTTCGTTAACAACCCCTGAATCCCTAGATTGTAATCATTTTGTTATGTGGTTATCGGAAGAGTATGTTACCATCACAAAGGATTTAAAAAAAACGTGCTAGTGAAGATGAAGATGAATATTGTAATACAAGTGTTAATGGAGATTTTATTGAGGGAAATGATTATATATACTTCAATCACCAAATAGATGAAGATCACGACAATAATTACACTGAGGTATCAAGAAACATAGGGTAAAATGAGAGGTAGTTCATGCGAAGAGGGAAATGAGAAAAGAAACTGAGAAAGATAAAGATGAAGATCTGGATATGAAAGGGTAGAATGAGAGGAGAGGTGTGTTAAACAGGCTAAGAGAGTGAGGGTTTTATAGTGCCAAGTAATAGTCATAGTCACAACGAGTCATCATCCACGTAGGCGTCCTACTCAGTACTTAACGTCTAAAACAAATAATAACTAACGGAAAAAATAATTGGGGTTACGCTTAATGGAAATTAGAAAACTTAGGGGTACCATGTATGTTTCCAAAAGTGTAGGGGTACCACGTATAAAGTCAAAAGATTGAGGGGTACCATGTAGAATATCATTTTTTTTTATTATCTCACACTATTGTGTCGTTACCTTTTATTTTTCAAATATATATGCATTTATTATTTAAGTTATTAAATTATTAATCCCGTGCAATTCTACACGGGTTTAAGACTAGTACAAATATAAAGGAGGAAGAATGCGAATGAATAATATCTAGTTGACTATAACAATATTCGCATTTCTAAACAAAGTCACTCACTTTTAACTTTGATTATGATAGAAAATAAATTAAATATAACAAAGTACATGTTATATTTTCCATGCAAACTTTGTCTTCTTAGTTGACTCAGTGAAGTACATTCCATCATTCTCAGCATTCCAGTAACATGTACCCTTTAATACACATTGCTTCATGGAATCATTATCCTCAGTAAAAGCTACAAAACTCAGACCTCCATGACTACAAGAAGCAACACAATTCACTTTTAGTTTAAACTCACCATTGGTTTCAATCATCCATTTCAATCTAGTACCGTGATCTATGGTTTCCCATAAATCTGTAGTATTGTCGTTGCAGTGAAGTACAAGGTCCTCAGACAAGTTGTTTCTGAAAATTAAATCATACCATTCAGCATTAATTAAAGGAAATGTGGAATAACTCAATATTAAAAATAACCCAAAATAGTGAATTTGGTTCATTTTCAATAGTTTTTGTAGAATTATTTTGTTTGAAATTAGATATGTAATAACTATTTTGCAAGCTTCTTATATAAAGGTTGATTATAAGTCCTTTATTTGGTAATCAATTTAAAAGGTTTATTTCTATATAAGTAAATTTTTATATAAAGGTTTTATTCCATAATTATGATATCCTTTTAAGATTAATTATCAATCCTTTCATAATTTTTTTTAAAAGGTAGATTTCTTTATATAAAAGTAGATTTTCATATATAGACTTATTCCATAATTTTGATAACCTTTATGCTTACTTATCTGTTATGTGGTAATTTATTTAGAAAGTAGATTTTTTTATATAACAAACTAGTATTGGTGCCCGGCTCCGCCCAAGCTACCTATATTTATCATTAAAATTTGTTTTAATTAAATATACTTTAAAGTTGTATAACTCATAAATTTATCATCAATATATTTACTTATGACATATCTTAGAATTAGGATAAAATAAATTATTAGACAATTCATTACTCCCACTATTAATATTTTACTTTAATCAATTGGTCGGCTAATTGTTCAAATATACTTTTTTTATTGTTAGTGTTGTTTCTTTTATTACATTCGTTATTACTACTGTTACTTTCACTACTCCATCCCTTCGTAAATATTGTTAATTTCAATACTCCCACCGTAATTATTGATACTTTCACTAATGCCGCATTAATATTGAAAATTTCACTACTCACGTTGTTGTTCTATTACTTTCATTGCTCCCGGTTCTAATATTGTTATATACTTTGACTATTGAACTGAGTGATTACTATAATTTGATTAACTGATGATTAAACATGTAATTTGAGTGCACATGCAATTTTAAAAGACTCATATATTTATATAAATATATTACATATATGTTAAATCAATTTAAAAGAATTATGCAATATTATATCTTTTAGAAACCTAGCTTGATTTATATACCTTTTAATAGTTTTCAAAATATTTTGTGGTTGTTAAATAATTATAAATTTTTAATTACCTGAAACCAATGGACTTTCATGTAATTAAATAAAGTTATACAAATTAATTATATTATATCGTTTTTAATGGATAGCGCTGTGTGATAGACCTGATCAAGGGATTTCAATGTACATATATATCATATAATTTTGATTGAAGTATAAATTTAAAAAATATCAGAAAGGGTGATTTTCCTTAAAATAAAAACATGCCCGACTTATGTTATTAATTAATCGCATAGATTATACAATAATTTATCATTAAAATTAATTTTAATTAAATATACTTTAAAACTGCATAACTCATAAAGTTATCATCAATATATTTTCTTATGACATATCTTAAAATTACGATAAAATAAAGTATGAGACAATTCATTACTCCCACCATTAATATATTACTTAATCAATTGGTCAGCTAATTGTTCATATATACTTTTTATATTGTTAGTATTGTTTCTTTTAAAACATCCGTTATTACTCTTGTTACTTTTACTACTTCGGTCGTAATTATAGTTGTTTTCACTACTCTTGTCGTAATTATTGTTTCTTTCACTACTCTTGTCGTAATTATTGTTTCTTTCACTACTCCCGCCGTAATGATTGATACTTTCACTAATGCCGCATTAATATTAATAATTTCACTACTCTCGTTGTTGTTTTATTAGTTTCAATTCACTACTCCCGGTTCTAATATTGTTACTTTCACCATTAAAATGAGCGATTACTATAATTTGATTAGCTGATGAGTAAACATGCAATTTTAAGAGGCTCATATATTTATTTCAATATATTACATATATGCATTAAATTAATTTAAAAGAATTATGCAATATTATATCTTTTAGAAACCTAGCTTGATTCATTTTTCTTTTAATAGTTTCCAAAATATTTTGTGTGAGTTAAATAATTATATAATATATAAATTACTTTAGTTTAATGTATAATCTATACTACTAATTAATACCATAAGTGGGGCATGTTTATTTTAAGGAAAATCATCATATTCTGTTATTTTCAAAATTTATACTTGCACCAAAATCAATATACCATAAGTGGCTTTTTTCGAGGCACGTGATTGGCTCCAATTCTTTAAACAAAATATATTAGGAACTCCTTAAATAAAAAGTTTGAGTAAATAATATCAATACAAAATAATATTTTTTTGGAAATTATCTTAAGCTAATCTTATATCACGTTTTGAGTAATATAAAATAATATCTTTTTGGAAACTACATGTTAACTACTACACAATAATAATAATAATAATAATAATAATAATATAGACTTAGTTTCTCTATAGCTAAGGGGGTGGGGGCCCAGATTGTCTCTCGGCTCCCCACCAACTTCTTGTAAACTTTACATTTTATTTTAATGAAAGCTGCGCGCATAATAATAATAAAAAAAAAAAAAAAAAATAATAATAATAATAATAATAATATTAAGAGAGAGAGAGAGAGAGAGCGTTAGGCGATTAAGGCTGATTGCTGCTGCCGCCACCTTCTCTACCCACACTGTCTCACCGGCCACCTTCCCCACCCCTGCTTCTTCACCGGCCACCGTCGGCTGTTCGTTTGTCGGTTGATAATTGAGAGGAGCGTGAGTTTAGGTGGTTGACGGGCGTTGTGAGCGTGGGTTTTATTTTTGCTGCTGCCTGCCGCCGGCCACCGCGGAGCCTGGTAAGGAGAGAGTCGCGCGCTTGGACGCGTGAGTGTCGTCATCGACCGGACGCTGGTGGTTGTAGTCGTCAAGACTGTTTCCAGGCGTGGTTTTGCGGTTTTGCATTTTCGATTGCGTGGCGGGGACGTTGTGTTTGCTGCTGCCTAACGTCGTGGTTGTCGTGCCTGCAACGGAGTTTACTCTGTCGCCTGTGGCCGTCCGTTCACCGCCGTCATTTTCTGGTGCTTCTATTCCGTTCGATATCGACGTTTCTTTTCCGTTTTGTTGTCTGCCTTTGCTGGGTTTGTGGGTGCAGTGTCGCGGCTTGCTTCGCCGTTGGTGCCATGGCTAGCTTCGCCTTTGATGGAGTGGGTAACCGTCGTGGTGGTTGTTGCAGGTTAGCCGTCGTGCCTCGGCTCTTGGTCGTGCGGCAGTTTGCTTGTTTTTCTTTTATCATTAGGGTTTTGTTTTGGTTTTTTTGGGCTTTCCCTTTCCATGCACATGCACGTGCCCTTGCATGTGCATTAGTGGTTCTCTTGTTCTTGCTTGTTTCGTACCATGCCTGTTTTAGTCCGATTTCGTTGTCCTTTTTCGAGTCTTCATGAGTGTAACACCCGGAAATGTACCCTATTTTTCTAGTAGAAATATTTTACGAAATCTTTTCAGCAAATTTAAGTTTTAATTTAGAATTTAAAGTTACGAGTCGAATTTACAATTTCCGAGTTCGTATTTGGAATTTCCGCGAGATTCCATGAGAATCCCGTTTTAAGTCGTCTTTGACTTTTCTTGACTTTTGAGTCGTCTTTGACTTTTCTTGACTTTTAAGTCGTCTTTGACTTTTCTTGACTTTTGAGCCGCCTTTGACTTTCGTCGACTTTTCCGACTCACCCTTTATTTATACTCCCTCATACTCCTTAACCTAATTCATTCACACAACTCAATTTTCTTCTTCCTCACTTTAAACACCAAAAACCTTGCCTCCATTTTGATCCGTCTTAGATTCGTCGCTACTTCTTCGTTATTCGCTCAAATTCGCGTAAGTTCGTCTTATTCTTCCCCTCTTAGCTTCCTCTATCCGTATTGGTAATAAAATTACCGTCTTTCTCGCTTTTTAAATTATCCGTCTTTCTCAAGGTGCATGATATTCATCTTTTATTATCTAATTGTATGTAGGTGGAGACTAGGAAGGTTTAGAACCCGTTTAAAGACGCGAAAAGGTAACGGTGAAGGGTTACTCGATATCATTTACGTGTTTTTACATGCTTATATGCTAGAAATCGTATTAGAATACGATTAGTAAGTTTAGGAATCATGTTATGGATGATGATTGTTGTTATTTGATGATTGTTGATGATGAATATTGATTGTTGATAGTATTAGAAATGGATTATGAGAATTTGAAATGATAGGATTGAATTATGTTGAAGGCTCTCGGATGAATTGGTAACAGAGTGTTTCACGGTCGTGAGATGTAAGTCACGGTCGTGAAACCTCATTTCACGGTCGTGAAATACAAGTCACGGTCGTGACTTGTGCAGTTTCCCTACACTGACCCTTTTTGGTATAATGATCATATCTCCTTCGTTACTTGCTTGTTTGGGCTTGTGACCACTCGTTGGAACCGTAAGAGGATAAGCTATCACCTCGATTTGGAATTTCTGTCATTCCCTAATATAGAACTTTAGTTATGACAGTTTGAAGTGAACCCTTGTTTTAGTTAGTTTCCAAACTTGTTGTTTTGGAGAGGTAACTATGTTTCTTATTCATTATGCTTCATAAACTGGTTCTAAATGCTTATGTATCATGTATTGATTCATGTTTATCATATTTACATTTAATAATGCTATATTCTCATGTTTTGTACGGTTTGTGATATGTTCCCCTTTGAGCGGTTTTTACAAATGATACGGTTTGAGCACTATTTTGTCTTGTGCTTTGTACTCTCATTCCCTTGGCTACCTTCCCGTTCGTAAGGCTGGAATGTCGGAACGGAGAGGTATCCTACTGCTTAAATTGCATGTGTTAGTGGGCATACGACGACGTTGTTGGGAGTTGAACGCTATGCGTTGATCGACCCGGCCGTCAAATGTTGTGTACTTGCGAGGTTGTGTTATTTGCATGTAGCGTACCGCTTGTTATGAGGCTTGTGCTCTTTTCCGCCTCTTTCGTGAATTGTTCTACCGAATTTGGGGTACTCGGCGTCTATGATTGACCGAGTCTTGGATGTGGAACGTCTTACCACATGTCGAATCGGAACACGTCTTATTCCGAGAGTCTGTCCAGGTTTAGACTAGGACCGTATTATTATCGTCGTCCTACCGGAGGAAATTAGTCCACATATACGAAATGTGATCGTGTATGCGTTCAGGGAAATGCTTATCTCGTGGATGCCTGTTAATCATACTTGCCATGTACACGGTGCTAGTGCGTTTCATTTACCGTGAGAGATGTCGTCCTTGTGTCGTCGTCTTTGAATGCGTGATTTCATGATATTATTCATGGTCATTGCATGATTGGGCATTGTCAATGTATTGGTTCGTGAATGGATGATAATATGTTGGATTTATTGTGATCATCGCATGACTTGACTTGGTTTGTCTGTCGAGTCTCAATCTTATCAATCTTATACCGCTAACGATGAGATGCAAGCCCTAGTGAGCGTATTCGGTTGCCTAAGAGTGTCTTCCCCGAGTCTTTGAATAACATGATGGATTCGGATTTGATTTCCACATGATCTTCTCAGTATATATTGGATTGCCTATCGATTCTATCGTATCTCACATGTATATCGATATAGGGCAGGATTTTACTTTTTGTATTTCCTGATGTAACGGAGTCGGGTAATTTACATGTTTACTCTGGCTGGGCTATACCCGGAGTTACTCCCCACTGACTGTGGCGTTCATGTTTTTCATGGATGAACAGGTTGCTTGCTTGGATGACTTTTTGGCTATGATGTTTTGGGTTTGGGTGTGAGCTAGCGGGCGTTGTCCCTGGATGAAACACCTCTAGACGTTGTTTAGCTAGTTGCTAATTACTTTGTCTTTTGTTAACACTTTGAGAGACTACGTCTCTTGTGGTATTTTTATTTAGTTTGTAATATTTTGACACTCCTCGTATTTTTCTATCTTGCATGTATAAAGGTTTTTAAAACTACCTATTTCCGCTATATAATTCACATGCTTGTATGTTTTATATTTCCGCATTCGCGAGGGTTGTCACAATGAGTGTCCGGATGGTCGTGGTAAGGGCTGATAAGGGTAAAGTCGCGTCACCTTAATCAAAGTAAAACCTAATTCACTACTAACTAATAGTCAGCGGTAAGCAAGGTATCGAATCCACAGGGAGGCGGTAGTATTCTAATCTGTTAAACTAGGTTTGTCTCTTAAGTAACAATTTTTGGGTTTGAATTGTGGTTTCTAAACTAATAACAATTAATAACAACAACTAAAGTAAACAATAACAACTAATAATAATAAAAACTGATAATAAGCAATAGCAAACTAATAAGGTTGAAAACAATGAGATTAAAAGTCTAGGGTCTCAGGTTCACTAGGATTATTGTTCAGAGATAGGGATAAAATCAACTATCATGCAATAAAGCTATCTAAGGTCACAAGATCGGTCGATTCAATTATGCCCTTTAGATCTACAATTTAACATGCGATCGCTATCATTAAACGAATTCTATTCAATTATCGTAGCATATCTTAGTCTTAACCCGGTCGGTGTCAATCCTAATTTGCGAGACTAGTTAATTAATCCTGGCCAGTAATCAAACAACTAGAATTAAAACGATAATCAAACGATAACCATGCAATTGCAATTCAATTAATTAATTAATTTACCCCTTCTAACAATCCTAGATCCCCTTTCAACCCTAGAAAGGAATTTAGCTACTCATAATAATATAAATAACAACAATAATAATTAAAGTAAACATGATTAACAACAATGAAAGGATGAACAAAGAATAATTAAAGAACTAGAAGGTAATTAAATTGAATAACAAAGAAAGATTGAAGAATACCGATTACAAGTCGAACTAAAGACAATCGTCTTTGATGAATAAAATCCGGAGGCAAAGTAATTTAATTTAGGGTTTCTGAATTAAAGCCTAAAAGTATTCAATAGCATAAGAAAGCATAAGAAAGTATAGAAAAGCATATCTAATTAAGAAAGACGAGCTTTCTTTTTATAATACAAAAGATCCTACTAATTAGGTTAAAATTAAGGAAAAAACGAAAAAGCCGCCGAAATATAGCTTGCTCGATCGAGCAAGGCACTTCTGCTCGATCGAGCAAGACCTGACCACGACTCGGTCGAGCAATGTTGTTCTGCTCGATCGAGCAGACCTTCATTTAGCTCGTTTTCTTCAACTTTTCTTCATCATTTCTCTTTTCTTCCTCGATTTTCGTGCCTAGCTTCTACGATCCAACTCCGCCATGCTCCATATCATCTCAAAAAGCTCCAAATGCATCCAATCTGCATTAAAAAATAACAAAAGCGGCAGAATTGATATTCTAGCTAAAATAGCATAGAATAAGCAAGGAAAGACGGTAAATCGAGTTATTTGTGACTAGGGGAAGCATAAAATATGTATATAAATAGTGATCGTCAAGGGCCTTACTAAGGCCGCCTGGCAAAAGCATTTTCAGGACCGACATTGTCTTGGTGATGCTATGGGTCTGACGCGTCAAACTCTTACTGATAGTCTGACCGTTTTCTCTAATGCCGAGATTACTTTGAAGCGGATGGGGCTTTGGTTGTAAGGGGAGTGTTTTAAAACTCATACTTTTCGCTCTAGGTGTCGGCATAGTCGGGGTGATTTTGTTGCGCCTCCGGATTGTGGTGATGGTCTCGTTAACTTTATTATTCATGGTATCCCCAGACCTCTTGCTCCGTCTCCCTCGGTTCTTTCATCTGATGATGAGGTTGGGTTTGCTCAGTGGTCTATATCTTCTCTTGATCGTTTATTATCTTTGGGTCTTCGCACTGTGAAATCTATTCCTCCTAAGTGTCGTCTTGGGTTTGCTCGGGTTTTGAAGGGGGTTTTGGATGATGTGGCTGACTCTCCTAGTGACCTCTCCTGATGGGTTCGTTTGCTTGTGTTGCCTCTTTGTCTGCTTAAGACCTTCGTTCCTAGGAGTAATCTTGAGTGTAGGACTGCTGTTAGGCGACATCGTCAGGAGGAGAGTATTACCAGGGCTATTCTTGCTTGGGGGGTGCCTGGAGGGGGTTTGCAGCTTTTGCAGGAGTGTTTGGCTGAGGTTCCTCCTTCGTTTTGTGTGGAGGAAGATCTGGATTTGAGTGAGCTAAACCTCCGCCAGTGTCGGCGGAAGATTTGTGATGGTCATTATACTGCTGCTGTTAGGGTGCTTTCTTCCTCTGGCGTCGCCCCATACAATGATGCCACTCTTGGTGCTTTGCGAGAGAAGCATCCTGTCGCTCCATCTCCTTCATTGCCTCCTTTGCCTGTGGATCATCATTCTCTTGTTGCCTCTTCGGCAGTGATTTTGGATATGATTCGTGGTTTCCCGCGTGGCACTTCTTGCGGGAGGGATGGGCTTCGTGCCCAACACCTTATGGACTGTTTGAGTGGTGCTGCCGTGGCTGTCTCTGATGATTTGATCGCTTCTTTTACTAGGGTGGTTAATCTTTTTTTGGAGGGCCGGTGCCCTGTGGCCCTTGGTGAGTACATTGCCAGCGCTCCGCTTACGCCGCTTGTTAAACCGGGCGGGGGTGTTCGTCCTATCGCTGTTGGCACTGTCTGGAGACGTCTTGTCTCTAAGGTTGGTGCTTGTTTGGTTGGTCCTTCTTTGTCTACTTATTTTGCTGGCCTTCAGTTTGGGGTTGGGGTGTCCGGTGGAGGAGAGGCTATCTTGCATGCCTTGAATCGGCTCATTGAGGCCCGTGGTGGTGATGTGGGATTGTCTATGTTGCTAGTTGATTTTCAGAATGCTTTCAACCTTGTTGATCGTGTGACTATGCTCCAGGAAGTCCGCCGTCGTTGTCCGGTTCTTTCCCGTTGGGTGGAGTTTTGTTACTCTAGCCCTGCCCGTCTTTATTATGGGGAGCATTGTTTGTGGTCTTGTCAGGGTGTCCAGCAGGGTGATCCTTTAGGCCCTTTACTTTTTGCTTTGGTTTTGCATCCCCTAGTGTGCAATATCCGGGATTCCTTTGATCTTACTTTGCAGGCATGGTATTTGGATGATGGCACCATTGTTGGGGACACTTTAGAGGTGGGGAGAGTTTTGGATTTGATTATGGCAGATGGGCCTCGCTCGTTTCGGTCTCCATCTTAATGTGGCTAAGACTGAGGTCTTTTGGCCTATTGAGGATCCTCGGAGCCGGCTACCCGGTGTTTCCCCCCTTACTATTGCTCGGCCCTTGCGTGGTGTCTCTGTTTTGGGTGGACCTGTCAGTACTTGTCCCATTTTTGGCAGTGAGCTTGTGGCGAGGAGAGTGACTAAGACCGTTGAGCTTATGGACTTAGTCGCGAGGATTGAGGACCCGCAATGTGAGTTGCTTCTGCTTCGGGCCTGTACTGGTATTTCTAAGCTCTATTTTTTCCTTCGTACTTGCTCTCCGGGGGTCTTTGGGTCTGTCCATCTTCGCTTTGATGCAGCGCTTTGTTCTAGTTCCGCGTCTGGGCCTGGTTTTGGGGATTGGCAGTGGCACCTTGCCACTTTCCCTTTTCATTTGGGTGGACTTGGTGTTTATGTTGCGGGGGATGTTTTACACTATGCTTTTCTGGCTTCCCGTTTGCAGTCTGCAGTTTTGCAGGCTACGCTCCTGCGGCCTTCTGGTATTATATGTGCTGGTCCTACTTTTGACGATGCCTTGCGGGTGTTTTCGGAAACTACAGATTCTAATTTTTTACGTGATCCGAGTGAAATCGCTGCCCCTAAACTTATGAAGAAATTGGCAGATATATATTTCGCGACGGTTGCTGCTTCTTCAGAATCTGTTTTCTCTTTGACACCGCGTCAGCTTGCATTGTGGAAGTCTCAGCAGGGTGCCCACTCCTCTGATTGGTTGCGTGCGGTTCCTATCTCTGGGTTGGGTCAGACTATGAACGGGAGGACTTAACGTAGTGTGCTAGGATATCGTCTGGGTGTTCTTTTATTCGTGGTATCTAGGCCTTGTCCTGCTTGCTCTCGGGTTTTTGCTGATGATATTTATGGGGACCATGTTGTTTCTTGTACTGACACTGTGGGTGTTAAGCATCGGCATAAACTCGTCCGTGACACCTTATTCGACATCTGCTATAGGTCTGGTATTTCTACGGGTAGGGAGGTGGATATCGGTTTAGTTGACGGACAGGGCGACTCTCTTCGTCCTGCGGATTTGCTGCTCTATTCTTGGGACAGAGGACGTGACGTGTGTGTTGATTTGACTGGGTCCTCTCCCTTGACATAGACTGGGATGGCTGATTTTGTGCCAGGACGGGTTGTTACTGATGTTGCGCAACGCAAGTGTGCTAAATATAGGGATTTGTGCGGGGCTGCTGGTTACGGTTTCCTACCCTTCTCTTTCTCTTCGCTTGGGGAGTTGGGTTCAGATGCTGTTGACTTGCTTAAGCGGATCCAGAAATTCTCGTTATCTCAGGATGCTGGGGCTCGGGTGGCCGCTTATATTTTTACTAGACTTAGTTTTTCTATAGCTAAGGGGATGGGGGCCCAGATTGTCTCTCGGCTCCCCACCAATTTCTTGTAAACTTTACATTTTATTTTAATGAAAGTTGCGCGCATCTTATAATAATAATAATAATAATAATAATAATAATAATAATAATAATAATAATAATAATAATAATAATAATAATAATAATAATAATAATAATAATAATAATAATAATAATACTAATAATAATAATAATAATAATAATAATAATAATAATAATAATAATAATAATAATAATAATAATAATAATAATAATAATAATAATAATAATAATAATAATAATAATAATAATAATAATAATAATAATAATAATAATAATAATAATAATAACAATAATAATAATAACAATAATAATAACAATAATAATAATAATAATAATAATAATAATAATAATAATAATAATAATAATAATAATAATAATAATAATAATAATAATAATAATAATAATAATACAGACTCTCTCTCTCTTCTTTCTCTGACTAAAAACGCTCTGAATTTAGCGATTGTGTGGTTTCACGTAATCCGGTGATGGGGAGAGGGCGAGGGCGTCCGGGACGGCCGCCTAATGCGGTGAGGCATGCTAGGTTGAGGAATAACACTGAGGATGATACTGAAGAGGACAATTCAACGGATTTGGAGGAGCATCAACCCCCTCCTAGAGCTTTGTTAACTGACTACCTGAATATTACTTCTAATAGTAAGGACGCTTTGCCGGTGGTTGTGGCGCCTCCGGTGGTTGTTGAACAGCCAATTGTGGGGGTTGCACCGCCAATTGTGGGTGTTACACCGCCAATTGTGAGTGTTGCACCGCTAAGGGTGGGTGTTGCACCGCCAATTGTGCAGGATGGTAACGTTTCCAAACCAACAAAAACTTTCAAGAGCCTTCTGAAATCATCTGGGAAGGGTATGAACCTCTCCTTTGTGCAACCTGATAATACAGAAATTGTTATAGAGGAAGGAGACATTGCTGAGGAACTTGAGTATTGGAGGTTTACTTTAGTAGGGTCTGTAATGGGAAGATCTACGACTCTAGCCCAGCTTGAATCCTTGATTGCTAAGTCTTGGAATCATATCACGAGTCCAGAAGTGCTTTACTATGCTAGGGGATGGTACTATTTTCGTTTCTCATGTAAGGAGGATATGGATAAAGTTAAGGAGGAATCATGGAACATGAATGGATACCCTTTGATTCTTAAGGAGTGGTCTCCCTCGATAGTTGAAGAACTGGAGCATATTTCTACAGTGCCAGTTTGGGTTAAGTTTCCTAACCTGGATCCTGCTTTCTGGTCTCAAAAGGCTTTGAGCAAAGTGGCTAGTTATGTAGGAAAGCCAGTGCGTGCGGATGAGCATACTTCTCAGAAGAGTAGAATATCATTTGCCAGAGTATTGATAAATGTGGATTTATCTGCAGAATTGCCTACAGTTATGACCCTGGATACACCATACCGAGGAAAGATTTTTCAGCGTATTGAATATGAGTGGCTTCCCTATTACTGTCACTCTTGTAGAAAGATTGGGCATACAAAGGAGAAATGTCGTAAGCAGCAAGTTAAGAAGGTCTATGTACCAAAGGAAATAGCTGTCACAATTCCTGTTCCTGTGCCTGTAGAGGTGTCTGTCCTTACTACACCACCTCAGCAGCATCTGGATGGTGAAGGATTTCAGCTGGTTCAATCAAAGAGACGGCCTAGTTTGCTTAAAAAGGATATGGCTACAGTGAGTCTGGAGCAGAAATTTAGGGAAGAAGGCACGAATAATTTCTCTGTACTCTCACAAGAATCAGACCCTATTGATTTTCAGAAGGAGGATAGCAGCATTCCTAAGGATAGCCTTGATCCAGGAGATGGGTCAGGGATTTCCACTCAATGATTTTATCTTCCTGGAATATTAGAGGGTTGAATGACCCTCTAAAGCAACAAGAGGTTTATGACTTCTTGATTGCTAATAAAGTTGACTGTGGGGCTGTGTTAGAAACTCATGTCAAAGCTCCTTGGGTTAATAGAATTTGGTGCAATAAGTTTGGAAGTTTTACCCTTGCTGAGAACTATGTGGCTCATTATAATGGGCGCATTTGGATTCTTTGGAATCCTAGAGTGGTTCATGTGCAAGTTTGAAGAAACATGCTCAGTTCATTCATTGCAGTTTGCTTCATTATGAGACACAGAGATCTATTCTGATAACTTTTGTGTATGCTTATAATTTTGCTGTGGCTAGAAGGGATTTATGGACAAATTTGGAAGAGCTTTCTTCCTCCATTGTTCAACCTTGGGTTTGTGTTGGGGATTATAATACTGTCCTTCATAGTGAGGAACATATGGGGTTTGTCAAGCCTTATACTACTGAGATTCAAGACTTTGTTAACTGTGTGGGAGCTGCTGGGTTACATGATCACCCTGCTACAGGATGTTCTTTTACCTGGACCAATAAAAGAGATACTCAGCCTAAGTGGGCAAAATTGGATAGAGCTATGGTGAATCAAGCTTGGCTTGACTTGCTATCTGCCACTGTCACTGTTCACCCTGCTGGAGTGTCTGATCATTCCCCTTTAGTCATTTCTATAAACCATACGGTTGCTCCACCTAAGCCTTTTAGGTATCTCAATTGTTGGGCTACTTCTCCTGATTTTATCCCCACTGTGCAGCTTAGTTGGCAGAAGACTTTCTATGGCAATGCGATCTCTAGGCTGTTTCAAAAGCTTAAGAACTTAAAGGGGACTCTTAAGCCATTTCACACTAGTGTCTTTAGGGATCTGAAAACTCGGGTTAAGCTGGCTAAGGAGGCCTTGGAGGGTTGTCAAATACAAATGCAGAATTCTATAGGAGATAAGGATCTTATTGTTAAGGAGCATCTTCTTCTTTGTCAGTATACCACTCTTAAGAAGGCTGAAATGAGTGTGCTTATGCAAAGAGCTAAGGTGGAGCATCTCAATCTTAATGATAGCAGTTCTGCGTACTTCTACTCAAGGATAAAGGATAGGCAAATTCGAAACAACATTGGGATGATTGAGGATACTAATGGAAGGAGCTGCACTGGGCATAGGGAGGTAGCAAAGGCTTTTGTTGATTTTTACTCTAGCCTCTTGGGTACTGCTATGCCTGTTCAGCAGTTGCCTGCAAACTTGTTCTATGGGAGAAAGGTAACTAGTCTTTCTAGGGATAGTCTTGAAGCTCCTATTAATGAGGCTGAGATTTTTAGTGCTCTGAGGTCCATTGACAGAAATAAAAGTCCTGGAGTTGATGGATACTCCTCGGGGTTTTTTATTGACAGTTGGTCCATAATCAAGGGAGATTACACTGCTGCTATCTATGATTTTTTTGCAAGGAAAACCATGACTAAAGTCTCCAATTCTACCATTATTACACTGGTTCCTAAGAAGGACACCCCTGCTTCTGTGGGTGATTATAGGCCAATAGCGTGCTGTACTACTTTTTATAAAAATGTGAGCAAAATTTTGGTGAATAGAATGAAGGGAGTGTTAGATGATATTATTGGACCTGAGCAGGCTGCATTTGTTTCAGGAAGGGATATAGCTGATAATACCCTGCTAGCTTATGAATTGACTAATAAGTATAGCAGAAAATACTTGACTCCCAGATGCCTCCTCAAGGTTGATATCCGCAAAGCTTTTGACTCTGTCAGCTGGGCTTTTCTGCAGGATAGTCTGAGCTTCTTTGGGTTTCCTCCTATCTTTGTTCAATGGGTGATGGCTTGTGTTACTTCTCCCTATTACTCCTTGAATATTAATGGCAGGATTGAGGGGTTCTTTCCTGGTAAGCGTGGGCTCAGGCAGGGGGATCCCTTGTCCCCTTATCTGTTTGTTATTTGTATGGAAGTTCTTTCTAGAATGCTTCGTGCTCTCCCTAACTCTGCTGGCTTCTCCCTTCACCCTAAATGTGCTAAGCTTAAACTCACACACTTAGTGTTTGCTGATGATCTGCTAGTATTCACAAGGGGAGATTTGCCCTCTATTTTGGCTATAGCTAGATGCCTTGAGACTTTTGCTGGTTATTCTGGATTGCAGGCTAATCCTCTAAAGACTAACATATATTTTGGGGGAGTCCATGATTCAGTGAAGGCCTTAATTCTGTCTTCCTCTGGGTTCTCTGAAGGTAGTCTGCCCTTTAGATACTTAGGTATGCCTCTTTTCTCTGCTACTTTAACTGATAAGCATTACCAGCCACTCATTGAAAAAATCAGGAGCAAGATTATGCATTGGGCTAACAGCACCCTTAGCTATGCTGGCAAGGTGCAGTTAGTTAACTCTGTCTTGTTTGGCATGTATAACTTTTGGGGCATGATTGTTCTTCTACCTAAAGGAATCATCAAGAAAATCTCCAAGCTTTGCAAGGATTTTTTATGGGGGATTGATGCTGGGCATACTCGTATGGTTTACAAGAGCTGGAGTAGTATCTGTCTGCCTAGAAGAGAAGGGGGCTTTGGCATCAAGGAGATCTTAAGTTGGAATAAAACTCAGCTTCATAAGTGGATATGGAAGCTCCAAACTAAACCTGGTAGCATATGGGTTCAATGGATCAAAGCTTATATCCATGCTGATGTTGCTGTGGTTCCTGTCACTGATAGCAAAGGGTCATGGTGTTGGCATGCTATTGCAAGAGTTTGGAGGGCTTATGCTGCAGAGCAGGCAATCAGAATGCTGCTGCTGCATCCAGTTTTCCCTGCTCGACAGATTTATGATATATTGAGGCCTAAGGGTGACAGACAGTTTTGGTCTAACACCATTACTGATCTTTATTTGTACTCTAATCACTCTATTATTGGTGTTCTGGCGGTTGAAAACAAGCTGCCTACTGTTGATAATATTGTCAAGCGTGGTATGGTGTGGGTTAATAGGTGTGTCCTTTGTGAGCAAGCTGCAGAAACAAGCAGTCACCTGTTCTTTGATTGTTCATACTCGTTGCAGGTTTGGAAGGGGCTTTGGAGTACTCTTCAGGTTCTTCAAATGCCAAACAAACTTATGGATATTCTATGGTGGTTCAAGGTGTGCAACAAGGGAAACACTAAGATCAAGCACCTTCGAAGATGTGTGCTATTGAGTTCAATCAATGCTATTTGGAAGGAGAGGAACACTAGAATCTTTAAAGGAACTCAAATGCCTGTTAGTCATTTAGTTAGATGGATTCAATATCGAGTTAGTATGAGGGTCATGTTTCTTGCCCTAGTTTGATTTTTGCTTGAGGGGTCTACTCTGGACTCCTTTGTAGATAGTTTTAGGTCTTGTATTATCACTCTTATTCTAATATATGGACCTATGATCTTTCTGCAAAAAAAAAAAAAAAAAAAAAAAAAAAAAAAAAAAAAAAAAAAAAAAAAAATAATAATAATAATAATAATAATAATAATAATAATAATAATATTATTATTAAAATTTTGACTAACAGGATCCAAACTGTTCTCCCTAAATTGATTGGGATGGAACAAGCTGCTTTCATCAAAAACAGAAGTCTTTATGAGAATATTATGCTTACTCAAGGCCTTCTTAAAGGATATATGAGGAAGAATCTTTCTCCCAGATGCATGCTTAAAGTTGAT
The DNA here is from genome assembly GCA_022085475.1 of Heliosperma pusillum. Classification (NCBI taxonomy): domain Eukaryota; kingdom Viridiplantae; phylum Streptophyta; class Magnoliopsida; order Caryophyllales; family Caryophyllaceae; genus Heliosperma; species Heliosperma pusillum. The sequence continues at coordinate 20,721 of JAIUZE010073362.1, read as the reverse complement.
ATTAGCAAAGCATTTGACTCCCTGCAATGGGATTTCATTCATGACATGCTTCAATCCCTCAATTTTCCCTCTCTCTTTATTAACTGGATTATGGGATGCATCACTGGATCCTGGTTTACTATCAAAGTTAATGGTTCAAACCATGGATTCTTTAAAGGAAGAGGGGGTCTCAGGCAAGGTGATCCACTTTCTCCTAGCCTCTTCATCCTTAGTATGGAAATTTTATCCAGGATGTTAAGGAAAATGTGTCAGACTCAGGATGTCTCTTTCCATCCTAAGTGTTGCAAAATGGGTCTGACTCATCTAGTTTTTGCTGATGATCTTATGATCTTTACTAGAGGAGATCTGCCTTCTATTAAAACAGCTACTGATATCTTGCATCAATTTTCCACTTGGTCAGGTCTTAGTGCTAATTTTAGTAAAACTGAGGTTTACTTTGGTGGAGTTTCTATTGATCTAAAGCAGACTATCCTGTCTGTCATTGGTTTAAATGAGGGCATGTTTCCCTTCAGGTACCTTGGTATGCCTATTAACCATGCTAGACTTACTCATAGCATGTATGAAAGCCTTACTCTTAAGCTCACTTCTCTTCTGCATAAGTGTTCTCACAGAGATCTTTCTTATGCTGGTAAGCTGCAAATCATCAATGCTATGGTCTTTGGACTTGGGAACTTTTGGAGCAGTAGTATCCTTCTCCCTGCTTCTGTTTGTAGGTATGTTAGTAAATCTTGCAGGCAATTCTTTTGGGGGTCTACTGATAAAGGAAACAAGATCTGTTTCAAAAGCTGGAAGTCTATTTGTACCCCTTGGTCTGAGGGTGGTTTTCAGGTTAAGGATATCTTTTCTTGGAATAGAGCTGCTATGCTTAAATGGTTATGGCATCTAGATAGGGGTACGGGGTCTATTTGGGCCTCCTGGATCAGGCATTACTTCACTGCAGGAACTTCTATTTGGGATTTGCAGGTTAAAGAGTTCCATCCTGAAAGTTTGAGAAGTGTTCTCATTGTTCGAGATAAATGTGCTGCTGCTCTTGGTGGTATTTCTGCTGTAAAAAACCTTCTTGCTAGCTGCATACATGGAGGAGGATTCTCAGTTAATAAAGCTTATGAGGCTCTTAGATTCAAAGGTCCCTCTGTGCTACTCTTCAAATCTCTCAGAAAAGCCTATATTCTTCCTAGGCATAGAGTCATCTTGCAGTTAGCTCTTCAGAGGAAACTTTCTACTATTGACAAGCTGATCATAAGAGGCATGTACATTCCTAATAGATGCTCGCTTTGTTGTCAAGCTGCTGAGAGTGCTAGACATCTCTTCTTCCATTGCAGCTTCTCCTCTTCCTTGCTTGCAGGCATTGCTCTCTGGACTGGAATGAGGTGCTCTTGCTCTCAGCTTAGTGATATACTCAATTGGGTTCAATGCTGTAAGAATAAGCCTTGGAAGAAGAATTGGATGAGGGCTAGTTTAGCTGCTACTACTTATGTCATTTGGTCTGAAAGGAATAGAAGAATCTTTGACGATAAACAGAGGTCTATTAGTGTACTTCTTAAGGAAATCAAATTTATTGTTAGTGCTAATCTCCTTTGTAAGTCTAAGAATGTTAATCAGGAAGAAATAATAGATGCTCTAAATCTCTAGGATAGATCTTTGTATGTACCTTAGTGGATATGGCTTTGTAAGAAAATTCATGTATTCCTTCTTTTGAAATATATGAGTAATATCCTTCTTGCAAAAAAAAAAAAAAAAAAAAAAAAAAAAAAAAAAAAAAAAAAAAAAAAAAAAAAAAAAAAAATAAATAATAATAATAATAATAATAATAATAATAATAATAATAATAATAATAATAATAATAATCTTACTACATGTCTTTCCATGTAGCATATGATAGAAACACATGTAGCGTACAACCATTGAAATATACAAGTGCACGACAACACCTAATGTAAATCCAAAGATTGTAAAATTCTATCATGAATGTAGAATGGGATAAAATTAATAATCATATAGAAACCTAAACAAACCCTATAACATTAATATCTTTATATATATATAGTATAGTACTCCTATGTTTATTCAAAAAATTAATAGTTACCAATTTACGTTTATACTGATTTTTATTATTATTATGTTATATCGTTTTTTTATCTTTCTATTCAAATATTGTAGATAACCTTATATGTGGGGTTTCTTAGGATCTTAATGTTTACACTGTGCTTAAATATTATTGTCGAATTAGTCTGCTAATTTGTTGTTGTTTTTTCTAACAAGTTTTCTTTATTGTATGTGTAGGTAAGCATGTATTATGATTTTAATGGACTTATAACAATCAATATACTACTCGGGTACGGATCACTTTTAAATTTTAACATGAAGTAGCATACATATTCCGTTTTCTAATTTTTGTGTACAAATGTATGTAGTGATATTATTTTGTATGGAGTTTCAGTAAATCTTAACTCATTGGATCTAGAGTATCATTAGTTTGTTGAGCACGTTTATTTTTTCACTTTGAATTTATTTTCTTATTTAATGAATTTCTAATCTCTAATAAGTCGTCTAATGATGGAAAGGTTTGTTATTTTTGTTTCTTTACTATTCTTTACTGCGTACGCAAAATTTAGGGATTGATAGTAAGTGAGAATGTGAGATGAGTTTAAGGTGATTAATAAAAGAGTTTCATTATTGTTGGGCCATGATCGTTTTGATTTTAGATTAGTTTTAGCATACTTAGAGTTATCTATGTTATATGTCAACATAGCTCTGTGTACTAATTAATACAACACTCCTTACATTAAAATAATTAATTAATAAACTAATTTTCATATTTGTTTTATTTTTGTCACGATGTGCACACTTAGTCGTATTACAATAGCGGGAAGGGGAGATTTGAGCGTGAATTTATTTCCTACAATATCTTCAACTTACCCACCAAACTGATATTTTCGGTATATTAATTATTGTTGGGTATAGGTGGCAATCGGGTCAATCAGGTCGGTTACGGGTCGGGTTCAGGCAGTTCGGGTCATGTCGGGCTCGGGTCATGTCGGGTCAAGTTGCATATTCAGATCGAGTCGGGTTCGGGTTGGGTCACTTACGGGTCAGGTTAATCAGGTCAATAAATACAACAGGTCGGTTCAGTTTCGGATCGGTTGACCAATGAGTCAGGATATATCAGGTCAATATGCTTGATCAGGTCGAGACCAGTTTGGTTTCGGGTTACTGATGGGTCGAGTATTTTATATTGTCGTCTTAAATTTGAAAATTAATCGGGTCAATGGTCGGGTCGTTATGTTAAAAGATCACTTTTGAACTTATGAATTATAATATTGGATTTGAGGAACTCGATACAAAAGATATTTGTAAAATATAAGAGTATAACACTATAAAAGTTAATGATTGTATAATTTCAATGAACACTTATGTTGTTCGACCTCAGTTATAAGTATACGAAATGAGTGTCTATCCAGTGTCGGATTCGCCTATATTATGGACAAAAAATAATGTTTTTGGTCTAAATTAATCAGTTGTTTATGTAGTTCATAGTTTTGAACATTTGACATATGAAGTATGGCAAAGAACTAAATGAATTACCTATGAAATGGATTTTATTTATTATCTTGACGATGATCCTACGTATTTAATTTTGAATAAGCTCTATTAGAATGGTGTATTTGAGGTTTGGATTTTAAGATCATAATTAATAACCGTGGTCTGTTTGTATGGTCATAACTCATAACTCTTTCTTCACTTTATTGTTTTCAATGGAGCCAAAACTAAACACTATTTTTCTCACAAAGCGTTAATTTAAAATTTTCTACATATGTCACTTGCAATATAATTATTAATAAGTTTAACTAGGAATATAGCGTACTAAATTCACAACTGACTATTTATTTTAAGATTACAATTTGTTTTGAAAAATAAAATGAGCGATAATTTTTTATATCAAGTTTATTAACAATAAAAACAAACTATAAAGGAATTTAGATTCTTAAAAAAGATTATTTGGCTATGAGTCAGGTCGAGTTTAATCGGGTTAAAACGAGTTACATACATGTCGGTTCAGTTCGGTTTGAGTCAGGTCGGGTTTGTGGGTGAATCGGGTTTCGGGTCGGGTCGGGTCGGGTCGAGTCACAAGTCGGTTCGGGTCATATCATTTCAGGTTCTATCGGTTTATCGGTTAACCTTCGGGTCGGTTCAGGTCGGTTTCAGTTCAGCAAATTTACGGGTTATATCAGGTCGGTTATCGGATAAGTCAGGTCGGTTATTCGGGTCGGGTCACCTTTTGCCAGCTCTATAATGTTGGGGCATGTTTTTTATAATTTTTCAAGAACAATAAAGGACTCTTATTTAGAGATTAAGAATTGAATAATTGCAACATCAACTGTAAAATTACTAAGAATGTTATTATATTGATGATATTAACGGTAAGTTGATTACTACGCCTTACATAGCTACCCTAGATCTAATTAAGAACACATTTAAATGATAAAGACTTATCAATGTTATATGTCAACATAGTTCCACTTATTAATACAATACATTTTATCCTACCCTATTGCATTGACGACATCGTCCACGAAGGGATAATGTGTTGGTGATTTTAATTTTCAAGAATTTTTACTCAAGAATACAGTCTTTCTTACCTTATAACAATTGTATATATATTTATATTAGTTACCCATATTTAATTATGTTAAAGTTCTTATCGTCATCCAAATTAAGATAAATTTGGACACCGGTATATGATTGTGTGTGGAAGTTTTTTAGAATTTTGTTTTGTTTAAGTGATAGGTAATGTATGAAAAATTAATGATATTAATGTGTTTGAGTAAAACGCGTATGTCAAAGAGTTATTATGTAACATATGTGATGGTATATGATTTATAGTTTCATCGGAGTTCCTCTCACAATAATACCTTAATAATTGAATTAGCAAGATCGCAAGAGTAACGAACAATAGAAACTCAAAAAAAATAAGGTAACTAATAAGAACATAAATAGAATTAAAAGGATAATTGGACATTAGTAAATTATTTAATTTAATATATACTCCGTATATAACACCATTAATTGCTTAATCTAAGCTATACCTTTTCTTTCTAGCTTTTTAGTGACTGGGCTAAAAATCTACAATATATGAGAGCTTAGCTTTAAATAATTTTTTATTAACTATTTTTATTAAGGAAAAAAATAAAAATAAAATAAAGTTGGAACTCTTTAAATAATTTTTTAGTAACTATTTTTATTATGGAAAGAAATAAAAATATAAAATAAGTTTATATTAACTATTTTTATTAATGGGAAAAAAAAATAAAAAAATAAAAAATAAAAAGTCTTTTTCGTCATCATTTTTGGAAAAACGACGTAGGTTTAAGATATAGAAGAAAAAAAAATTCGTACACTTTTTTGGAAAAACATAGATTTTAAATAAAAAAATTAAAAATCTACTGCCATACAAACTTGCCAATTGATACGTGTGTCTTTAGAAACCTTTACTTAAATCTTTTTGGAAAATCAATGTATATATATAAAAGAGACTTTTTTTAAGGCATGTGATATTCTTAAGTTTTTCTAAAAGACTAAAATTATAATAATAATAATAAGTTAATCTTAAATAATTAAATTTATATTTCCAATAAGAAATCAAATTAAATATTAAAAATGAGTGAAAATATTGTAGATATTTTACAATCCTACGTAAAATCAACGTGCAATAAGTCATGTATTTATCTCCAACTTTCTCCAACTTTTTCGGAACCATTATATATTTTGTTCATGTGTATGTATATATTTTGATATAGGCTATTGTTGTCGATTTCTGTTATCTTGCTATAATATTGATTTGTTAACTTTTGAGATTTATGATTTACGGAGTAATAGTTTTTTTTTCATTTAAAATTGTTTTGATGTTATAAAAGAAGCCTTTTTCGAGCGATTCTAGACCGTCCACATACATCTTCTTTTTCAGTTTTTGAAAAGTATATTTTTAGATCTCGCAAAATTACCAAAGATATTAATATTTAATATTTTTAAAAGAATACATGTTGTTTACGTAATAAAATTGTTTGATAATCAATCTAAAAAAAATTATAATGTAAAACATTTCGAAACTTACATATTTGGATTCTAGCGAAAGATGTTTTTATTAGGGTATAAACTTTGTATTTTTTTTTACCACCATATTTTTTATAATATGATAAATTAGAGTATAAAGTATATGAAAATTAAATAAATGACTTTAAAAATTAAATAAATGACATTTAAGATATTTTTATTATTTTAATATTAGTATAATAGTTTAGTAACAGTTAAGAAATAAATATTTTATATTTAAAAAGACGGTGTACTACTTAGTTTGTTAGTAGTCCACATTAAAGAATATTGTATGTGTGGTAGGGCTGAGCAAAAATATACGATACGGTTTTATTATACGTATCCGATACGATATACGGTTTCAATTATACGGATTTCCGTATATCCGATACGAATTTCCGTATATACGATACGGTTTATAAAAAACCGTATCGGATACGTATCGGCAATATTTGAAACCGGATATACGGTTTCCGATACGGTTCCTATTTTTAATATAAAATATAAAAATAAAATCATAAAACCACTAAACGTCGAGTATATCCGTGACTTAATCTTATTACTTTTATACATATTTAAGTTATTTATTCTTATAATATGTGATACTCTTCTAACTTATTAAGAAAAATCATAAAATCACAAAAAAAATAAAAATAAGACGTAAGATTTTACATAAGTAAATGAAAAACCGGATACCGGATACCGGATATACGGTTTCCGGATATACGGAAAAACCGGATATACGGTTTTCGGATATACGGAAAATCCGTATCGGATAAGGATACTCAAAATTGAGATTTTTAAAACCGGATATCCGATACGGTTTTGAAAACCGTATCGGATATACGGTTTTGCTCACCCCTAATGTGTGATGAATATATTACCTATAAATAGTATATTATCTCATATAAAAAATGACTATAATATAGGGTGATCTTATAATTATAAGTATGAGTCATCATTGAACTTAGGTATAAACCCACAATTTTACAATTTTATAAGTCTGTTAAGTATTTACATCATTAAAAGTTAATTTAGAAAAGTATCATAAATAATAATTTTAATTGTAAAATATTTAATATGTTATTTGTTCCACATTGAAAAACAATGTATGTGTGATGAATATATATGTATATATATATATATATATACTAAGTGTAAATAAAAATATCTCATATCGAAAAATATCATGAGCTGGAGTGAATATAAATATGAGTCATTATTAATTTAGGAAAGTATCATAAATAATAATATAGGAAAATATTACTCCCTCAATACAATTTTTTTCATACCATTTGCTTTGGTACGTGCTTTTTCACATACGGATTTTACTCTTTCACATACATCTTTTACAATTATACCCTTGTCATTTCCGTATACTCATTCCAATCGATTTTTTTCTCTCCCTTCATCTACCTTTTCCACCAACACCAGTACACCACCTCCCTTCAACTGCTCAGGTCATCCCAGTCGGCAGTCGCTGGCGACGTTGCTCCGCCGACCTCTGGCATTCCACATCCCCCCTCCACTTAGACCTGGCAAACGGGTCAGTCGGGTCGGGTTCGGGTCAAGCCAATTCGGGTCGGGTCAATACGGGTTTAACAGATTATCGGGTTGGGTCGGGTTGGGTCGGGTCCTTTCGGGTTTCGGGTCTGTTTCGGGTATGTTGGCCGGGTCATTTTCGGGTAAGCGGGTCGGGTGATATCGGTCCGGGTCATTTTCGGGCCAGGCGTGTTTTGGTCCGGGTCATTTTCGGGCTAAGGGTATTTTGGGTCAGGTTAGTTCAGGTTTGGTTAGTTCGGGTAGCTTTCTATTTCGAGAGACATCTCTGCTTAATTCGATTTGGTATTTGTCTATTTCGAGTAACTTTCTATTTTTAAAACCAGTATTCAATATTATGTATTTGTAACTGTGGGAAGTCTAACATTTTGTCGTTTCTTGATTGCTTAAATATCGTAACGACGTTAACATAATCTCAACCAATTAATCCCTATAGTCTAAAGCGTATTACGTTTTGTAGTTTAAGAATATCAATATTACAGATTGGTGTTAATAACTTTCAAACAATCCTAGTGGATATTAGGTTAAAACGTTTGTATATTATTACGAATAATTAACATATATTTTTAAATCTCCTTTAAATCTTATTATTCAAAAGTTTACATATTCTTCTACTAATGATCTAAGGACAAGATTATTGTGAGTTTGATCCATGATGAGATCGATTTATAGTATAATACATTTTGTTTGTACAATTCTCACTTATTGGCAAATTATTAATAAATGCAGTTTATAAATTATTAATACTTCTATAGATAACCTCCATTGGCTTGTTTTGTATAATCATTAATTACTTTACATAATTAAATACACTTAAATAACCATCAGTAGCTACCATGATTGGCCTATATATGCAAGAAGGTAATAATTTATTAATAGATTTATAATATTTTATCGTAATTATGTTATAATACGAACCGTAAGAACTACCATGGATACACGATCGAGTATTGTGGTGACTCGACCGAGTTAGGTGGTCTAGTAATTTTGTGACTCGACCGAGTATGCCAGGTGTCAGTGTCCTATTGTATGTGTTTCAGCCTTGAGCCACTTGACCGAAATGTCGAAACTTGGTCGAGTATTCTAATTCGTTCAAGTATGCCTTACTCGACCGAGTTTCAGTCGGTTTCAGTTACGATTAGTTTAAGACGGATAATTGCTCGTCTTAAGTGAGAACTTGTGAAATATACACAAGTTACGACTAGCACAACTCAATTATAAGTCACATGTATTGCTCGTTAACCCGTTAAATACTCCATAATATAGAGACAACTCACAATTATCATATCTTAAAAACCATATGACAACAAAAATTATTATATTGAGTTACGTACTTTCATGCTAAAATAAAAAACACGAGATCATTTTATACATTTGTCCGATTACTAATATTACGAGTATATTTTATACTTTAGTAATTTGAGACCGTCTTTTAAATAAGTTGCGCAACAAAAAGATATCCCTGTGTCTTGGACTCCCGATCATCTGTTTATCTATTTTATTTTTAAGGTGACCCATTAATTTGTCCTATTACTTCTATACATTATTGATTATTCTAAGAGTTATTCTAAGAGTTCACAAATTCTCATTTGTGACGGTCATTATCCGTCACAAGCTTGTGACGGATAGATCTGTCACAAGCAAGACTAATTGCTAAAAGTTATTTAGGCGCCAAAATGATGGAAATTTATGGAAAGTTAGCGCCACTTTTATCAACTAGCTAGCAATTTTCGGACCAACTAAACTATAAGACACAAGCAATGCGTAATATAATGACACGTACCTAACTACCTATACACCTAGTACTTAGTAGTCTCTGGCTATTGCTACTACATTTCTAGAGAAGTCCACAACACATTCAATAATCATTATTGAACTCCTCCATTACCAATAATACACCCAAAGCAAAATTAAATAAAAAGAAGAAGCAAAAACACTTAACAAAAACTCATCGGCATCCTTAATTCTTCATCTTGTCCACACTTAACCAGGTAATTTTTTTGAGGTACGTGCAGGTTACAGGATCTGAACTTTTGTGGAAAAGCATTCAATTGAAGTTTTGCATTCATTGGAGCTAGTTTTTATTTTGATTTTTGTCATAACCATGAGTAAAATATGGGAGAAGGTTAAGTATATTTTAAGAGCTCGAATATTAAAGAGTGCGCTAGTTCAAAAGATAATGTTGGTTATCTGTATTTTTGAAACCATTATGTCGGAAATATTATGTAATAAGCTGTTTTTATGCTCGACATATGCCCATTTTGTAAGTATCAAACTATCAATCCTTTTGTCAGGATCAAGTGATGCCACCGATGTACTAGGTTTATGTCTTTTATTGGTATTCTTTAATATACTTCGTGAAGTAACATTCGGGTCATTTCTTGTGTACATTTGATAACCGTAAAATTGTTGCATCCATGTACACAACTAGTGTCCATATGAGAAAAATTGCTATCAATATGTGAAAAAAATGATATGAGCCAACAAATGATACACCATCCAATACTCATTCATTCAAAGTAAAACACAGCTTTGCTTCAATGTGAAGCATGCCAAGTAAATGAGAGGGAAAAGAAATAGAGTTAGTTTTTTTTGGGTGGATGAAACTAGGTTAGTTATAAAAAATATGGAGAATTATAGTCTTATTTTTTTGGAGTTTAATTTAAATTTGGAGATTAAAATTAAGAAACTTTGGTCTAATTGCTGAATTTTACTTTGCTCTTGAAAGTATAAGCAAGAATAACATATATACGATTCGAACCTACATTCACCTACTCGTCTGATTGAGCTAATAGGCTTTATACTCATTTCATAGTTCATATGCATTCAGAATCAATTAAATAGCGGGTTATGACATAAGAATTATTAAAAATGTTTTAAGGTAGGGTCATTACTCATTATTAGCCAAGTCAAAGTAATATATGAATATTACATGTGATTTGAGTTATTTCGGGCCATTTCGGGTCATGCAAATCGGGTTACTTTCGGGTTGGGTCGTTTTGGGTTGGATGGATTCGGGTCGGGTAGTTTCGGGTCGGGTCGTTTTGGGTCGGGTCAATTGCGGGTCTAGCAAAAGTCGGGTCAAGTTCGGGTCGGGTCGGGTTAATTCGGGTTTCAGGTCATACTCGGGTCGTACAACCCGGGTTAATTTCGGGTCTCGGGTTAGTCTTTTCGGGTCGGGTCATTCGGGCCGGGTTGGTTTTGCCAGGTCTACCTCCACTGCACGATCCATCCCTGCATTCAGACCTGGCAAACGGGTCAACCGAGTCGGGTTCGGGTCGGGCCAGTTCGGGTCGGGTCAGTTCGGGAATCTCGTTGATTTCGGGTTAATTCGGGTCGGGTCGGGTCATTTCGGGTTTCGGGTTTGTTTCAGGTTTGTTTCCGGGTCCGTTTCGGGTCAATCGGGTCGGGTTATTTCGAGTCGGGTCATTTTCGGGTCAAAGAATAAGAGACAAAAGGCCATTTTAAGTCTTTTCGGTTCAATTAAAGTTATGTTTTGTCGGGTCATTTTCGGGTTGAGTGGTTTTGGATCGGGTTATTTTCGGGTCGGGTCAGTTACGGGTCAAGAAAGATCGAGTCAAGTTCGGGTCGGGTCGGGTCCAATCGGGTTTCGGGTCACATTTGGGTGTTGTAGTTCGGGTCAATTTCGGGTCACGGGTCGGGTCATTCGGGTCGGGTCAATCGGGTCGGGTTGCTTTTGCCAGGTCTACCTGCATTCCCCTTACTCTACCCACGAGCGACCACCACGGTACCAACGACCTATGCCAATCCCCCGTATCCCAGATCTGCATTTCCCGGCCAGCCCACCACCGTCTACCACCACTAGCACCATTGTTATTATTATACTAAATTGACAGCAAAAGCTAGGCTGACTACAAATGATGTCACATGTTTATTAACATTAGCCATCTTGTGTCGAAATATCGTTTGGAGAAAAAATGTCGATTGAAGAATGGAGATACAAATGGAAAGTTTAACTTTGCCGAATACATCAATATGAATTTTGATCAACAAAAGTACAGAACTCAAGTACTGATATGAACCACTATTCTCATTTCTAATTTCAATTTGATTATATATGTTCAGAAAAAAGAAGAATTGTGTTTTAAGAAAAGGGTATAATATGGAAATTTTATGAAAAAGTGTATGTGAAAGAGTAAAATTCATATGTGAAAAAAGTATTTCCGTTTGCTTTATTGCGGTCTCCAAGACGTACGTACCTTTGACCTGTATATGACAGTAATGTAGACCCGTGCATCGCACGAGCATAAAATCTAGTTATATAATATTTACATTGAAATCCCTTATTCAGGTCTATCACACAGCGCTATCGATTAAAACTATATAGTATAATTAACTCGTATAATTTTATTTAATTACACGGAAGTCCCGTAATTTCAGTATTTAATATATAATATTGATTTATTTGCAAGCATCTTATCCTTGAGCCTAATTTCCTTTATGCTAGATTGAAAACTCTTAGCGTTGTACAAGTGATCAAACTTAATTATGTAAAAATAAAGTCACTTTAGCAATAGTAAAAATATATTTTTTTTTTTTTTTTTGGTTCAAATGAGCGCACAATGTCGCGGGTGAGAATCGAACCCCCAACTTCATGGTTGGAGTAAGAGTGCTCTTACCACTTGAGCTACCTCTTGTAAATAGTAAAAATATGAATTATAATATTATTTTACTCTTTACCACTTGACGGATAAACATTTACAATTGACGGATAAACATTTATTGTCTAGTCTTTATAAATCACAAGCTCAATAAATTATAATATTATTTAAATGAATAAGAGAGTTACATCTAACCATTTCACAGTAGTTTATAAATAGAATAAAATAAATTTAAAACATTCACGGATAAACATTTTTTTGTAAAACTTGGGTCCATTTGTATGTAGGGTACTTTGAAGTTAAGTTTTATGGTTCAGATCAATTTTTTTGTCATATATATTCTATTTTCAGGGTCATCTCAGTCGTTTCTGCGCACCTTATGCAAATTTCAAAGTATGACCTAGTAATTTTATGTGATTTATGAAATGAACTTTAAATCAAGAAGACTCAAGAAGACTTTGTTTGAACTTTGCAATTTTATAAAAAAACTTTTGTTTAATGTCCATCATACTTACGCAAATACTAGAAGATAATGACACCGTCATATATGGCTTATATAGTTGTTGTTTTTTTAGACACGGTTAAATAGTTATATGTATGTTATTTCTAGTTTTCTACATTAATAATATCGTCATGATGAATATGATATTACCGAATTAAATAGAATCATTTGAAAGGTAATTAGTAATGCCAACCAAATAAACTTAAGAAAGAAGAAAAATTAAAACAAGGTTACAAATATCATTTTCCACTAACTTTTCTATTTACCCTCCCTCATTTTATAACTACATCTATGTAATAATAGGGATCAGTAGCACCGCATACCGACGATGAGCAGCTCTACTTTTACATATAAAAATATGGGACCCTCCCCAAAATAAAGACATATTAATTCTCTTGTTTCTTTGGAAACCTCCTCTAAAGTTGGTGGAGCCTCGTATTTTGGGGATATTTGTGCAATAATGGGGTTCCCCATATGAGAAACGAGAAGACAAATGGGGAGGTACATTTTGCCCTATGCGGATGCTCTAATGCTACAATAGCAGGTTACATGTAAACCTGGCAAATGGGTTATTGGGTTACTTCGAATTGGGTCATTTTGATTAGAATTAATATGGGTTATTGTTTGTGTCATTTCGGGTCATTATTTTGCATTAATTATGGCTATTTTGGCTCAATCAGTTAATTTGAGGTCAATTCGGGTGAAGTCTTTTCGGGTCACTTTCAGGTTATACATTTTTGAGCCATTTTTTGGTCTCAGGTCAATCTTATTCGGTCGGCACGTTCGAATTTGCTCAGCTTTGTCAGGTCTACTTAGAAGTGGGGGCTCTGTTTTGGTTGATCAACTCACCTTAGTTTTATTGGCTCGGTTAAATAGTTCACACCTAACGTTTGAAGCCCCGTTTATATAGCCTTAAGGGTTTTTTAACGCGGTGGAGTCCCCTAGGGTTTTTGTACTGATGTGACGGTTTTATACCGTCTTTCCCAACCCAATTCTTAGCTACTTTAGCCTTGATATATGTTGTTTATAGTTATTTTAGATCATTAATGCATTTTGGTAGTAGTAGCATTGTTTGGACGTGTTTCTACGCAATTTGGGTTTAATGTGTAGGTGTCCTGTTCGAGAATCTCATTCCGAGTTTGGGAAGTGACTTGGACATTTTTACACTTATGTCTTGGACTAAATTCATGCCAAATAATGGGTTAATAAGAGTTAAAAGCTTGTGGATTAAAGACAAGTCAAGACCCAAAACTCAAAGTCAAAGTACGGAAGCAAGGAAAAAGAGGAAGTGACAAAGGAAAAAATGCTAGCCGCGTGTCACAGCTGTTGGAGTAAGTGTCCTCCACAATAGTGGATTTATATAATAAATCTCATTTGGAATATACGTGGCATGATTAGTATATTTAAATACTCCACGTCAGTTGATTAACGAAAATCGGTAACGCTTGGCTGACTAGAGTTTGACGTTATTGTCGTATGACGACGGTAATCAATTGATCCCTTTAGGTCACACCTATAGGATGAGACCCAAATAGAATACTAATTATTTGTATGCGATACAGTTTAATTAGAGCATTACATATATTTGATATGTACGTTTAGTTACGAGAGTTATTTATTGGAAATTGAGTTAGAAACTCATTCCACTTAAGTTTATTTGTCAATTATACGATAACTGACTGAATAAATTTTACGTCTTATTTTAATACGATTAAATAAGATTTAATTTAATGATTAATCGTTAATTCATTAAATTAGTTGAGGTTATGCATATATTTTGAGGTAGAGGTAATTAGTTAATTATATTTACAAGGAGTTGTAAAATAAATTAACTGGGCATTGTGGGACCCATTATATATTGATATAATGGTAAAATATTACTTAAAAGTTAAGTACATATTATTTATTAATTTGAGTCATATAATTGTTATATGATCAAATTGACACTTAATTATACAAGATAATTAAACATATGATTATAAGTATTTGTGGGACAAATATCAAAAATCAAAATGGACTACATTTCACCATGTGGACCGAAATTGTAGTGGAAAAAACACAATGATGATTGTTCATTACTTGTATCATACTACAACATGTTCATTATGACAAGTTATGACATGATCATGATCATTATACAATCTCATACACTACCTATTTGCATGTGAATTAAATAAGAAGAAAAATCACCCTTGTGGGGCTTGTGATGAACCGGCCATATGCTCTTTAAAGAGCATTTTGGTTGCTCATTTTTTCTTCACCAATTCATTCACTTGTTTTTGTCATGCTTCTCACTAAAACTTCTTCTCTCTACAACTCTCCTAAATACTAATATTCTCTAAGTATTACTAGATAGTAATACAATAATATTAGTAGTATTTTTCTTCACTTATTATCTAGTTAATAATAAGTTTAGATTATTTGAGTTTAATCTTGGGTGCAACAAGAAGGAGACCTTCTACTTTGGAGGTTATTTTTGGAGGATCATCCACTTATTTTCATGCTCAAGAACAATAAGAAGGAGTTCTTATTGTGCCCATATTGAACCAAAAATCCCAATGTAAGGATGTTTTGGTCTTATCTTTTCTTTTATGCTTTTATATTTGCATGCATGATAACTAGATCCTAAATCATTAACTTAATGTAATTTAATGAACTAATTAGAGGAGTCTAATTAAAGGTCTAGGACTTTCATGTGGTATCAGAGCTCAATTGTTACATGCATGTCGATTTTAAGCATTAAAATCGAGTTATACGATAACTTGGGTAAAATTGAAAATTTGTGTTAAAAATTGGTTTGCACGAAATTTTTGATTTTCATGCATACCTACTGACCTAAAAATGGTTGTGGTCAAATTTGGTGATTTTATGGATTAATTTGCTATTTATTTTGATTTATGGCCTTTAAATCATGTTAATATGCATGTTTTATGTTAAAAGTTAACTAAAAATAGTTGCATGTTGATTCTGGCCATGAAATTTTGATATGATCTCACATGCATGTTGTACATACTGTATGTAAAGTTTCGTGTCTTTTAAGTAACTTTTGCATGATGATTGATTTTTATAAGATAAAAGTCAATAAAGTGAGATTATTATGATCATAAAATGAAACGTCCTTTTCTGGTCTTGAAAATTTTTGGTACATTTTATAATCTGATTTATATCATCTTGGTGAAATTTTATAATTTGTTTCACTATTTTACTATATTTAATGGTTTTTATTTGATAAAACCGTTGAATAATAAGTTATTTGTTCATAAAATTTATTCAAAATTTTTGGGCAAATCTTTCTTGTTTTTAGAGTTCCTGGAAATGTTCCAGAATGTACAAAATTTTTGGTTTCAAATTTTTATGATTTTTATATTTTATTTTGGGTTTATTTCATAAATGTTATGATTAAACCTCTATATTTAGCAAATACGATCAATTCGAACTAATTAAATACAAACAAAGTTAGTGGGGACTAATTTTGAGTTCTAAATCAGTTTAGATAATTAGTTTGAGCTTAAATACGATTTAAGTATTGATTATTGATTTTTAATGGGTAAAAATCGATAAAATCCATAAAACCGAGCTAGAATGAGCATGATAAGTGTTAAGAGCGATTTTGGCATGATTTTTTACAGCATTTTATTTATGTTGTTATTTTTGAATGAATGAATGTCATTTATTTAATTTTTAATGCAAGTTGTACCTAGTATGGCCTACATTATTTTAATCGGTATTACCCGTAATGTAAGGGAATACCGATTCGGTTGTAACTTTATTTGCGATCTCGAATCGCCGTTTATAATAATTTAATTTCATTTTTAGATCAAATGTATAATAGGAATTTTATTTGTATCTTTTTGTAATTAATTATTATGAAGACGGAGATTCCCGAAGTCGGTGTTCCAAAAGACGGTGCCATGAAGAGGCAAGGGGCCAAGGAGTTGGTTTCCGATTTTGTAATCTACTAGTTAATTAGATTAGCTAGGTGGCCATACTAGGATTTATTAATTGCTTGCTTTATTTTTCCGTTCATACCAAAATCGCCAACATGCATCTTTATTTCTCGATTGTCAATTCAAAGTTATTCAATATTCACCGACTTAGTTCGCTTATAGGGAATTAATAACAAAATTGACAAGACCTCTCACATAACTTAAAAAAAAAAATTGAGATTTAGCCTTACCAATTAGTAACACCTATGAACCCCGTGTTCATTAGGGCTACCACGCTCGTGGGTCCCTTTTTACCTCGGGTAAGTAGGGTGATGCGATCACAAGCCAAAATTGGATTGGACTCAACGAGATAAGCGTTATCTTGGGACTAGGAGATGGATTTAACAGAAATCCGTCAACCAAGAGTTCTAAGTGTAGAATTAGTCAAGTATTGACTTACCATTTTTAGATAAAGGTAGCATGCGATGACTATTTTTGTCTAAATATGGGTCTTGGAATCACTTATATAATTTCGTGAGGGGTCATTATATGAGTGACTTGTTAAAATTGTTTTACAAGTGAATTATATATAAGCAATGAATGTTTATTTTCCGTTGGTATTTATTTTTATTCGCGCAATGACAATTAATTTTCTTCTACGAACTTGTAAATCCGTTCAATCGTGGAAAAGAGTTTCCATTATTTTATACGGTAGCATTTTGATTGCGATCTCCGTTTAAACCACCGTAGCTAAAGACAAAATGAATTTTATCTTTTGATCCTCATATTCACCATTGCAAATGTCTCTTATGAAGAGTAAATGAATAAGTCACACTTAGTCAAAAGCGTTTTTGAATATTTTGTGACGCCTTCTTATAACAATGGTACATCAAATTTTGCTCCAAAGAAAATATTTGTATTTTGGTATGTCGTCATAATGCTCCTTATCGAGGCTTACCTCAAAAGAGGCCAAATCAGTTGGGACGACTAGGTTAATTGATTTATTTAAAATCATGAATAACCAAATACCGTAGTCACTTCATGAAAGGTTTATCCTTGTGAACGTACAACCATGAATGAATGCAAGAATATCTTCACACAAGAATTCTAATATACTTGTCTAGTAGAGATTCAATGAAATGAATGGAGCCTACGAATGATGTGTTATTTCTTAATTGTTAAGACGAGGTCAGAGTAGGTTTGACAGACTGTTACACAAGGCAAGGGAAAAAGGCAAGACTATTTTGAATAGTAAAGTCAAAACCTAAGCAAGGTGTCGAACCCAACTTTTGACGATTCTATTTTACAGTGTAGAACACAAGAAAAGAATCTGCCCCAAGTTTTCTAAAGAGTTAGAAATTGGGTGTACTATTTTCACCCATAATATCTGTATGATCGACATTTATTTGCTAAATGCAATTTTTGGGTATTAGATACCTATTATGGTTTTTATCAATGTATTCAATGCATAGAATAATGATTCGTGCGACGAGTAACCATGATTAAATGTCGATCTACAAGGGAAATATAACTATTGTAGTTTCATTTCTATAGAGACATATAAAAGTTATAATGTGATCAATCTAGTTTTGGATTTAGAGGTATACTTTAATAAACGTTATTATGTACATGTACATGACCTCTAAATAAAGAATATATTATCACCTTTTGTGTCGACACACGTGTTTCACTTTTGGTGATCGAACAAGTGTAACAACCCGAAAAGTACCCCATTTTTTCTAGTAAAATTTCTTAAGGATACTTTCCAGCAAGGTTAAGTTTTTAAAATAGAATTTATTGTTTCGAGTCGTATTTTAAAATTCCGAGTTCGTATTTGGAATTTCTGAGAGATTTCATGAAAATCCCGTTTTTAGTCATCTTTGACTTTTCTTGACTTTTAAGTCGTCTTTGACTTTTCTTGACTTTTTAAAGTCGTCATTGACTTTTCTTGACTTTTAAGTCGTCATAACCTTTTCTTGACTTTTAAGTCATCTTTGACTTTTCTTGACTTTTAAGTCGACTTTGACTTTCGTTGACTTTTTCCGACTCGCCTTGTAATTTGAAGACCGAAATTTTATTTAAAAAAATAATATTTTTAATTTATTTTTATTAAGATTTATTGGGATTTATGAAAATTTAATATAATTATTTTGAATTTATTTGGAATTAAAGAATAACTTTTACGGTTTTAACCCGAACGTCATTTAACTATTCCCGAGTCATCTAAAATCCCGAAACAAACCCGAAACCCGACTTTGGCATGAGTCACACGCCCATGTCACATTTTTCCACTCACTTTAGATATTTTGAATTAATATGATTAAACTAATAATAATATCTAAGATATTTATTACTTTATCGATCCGTCAACGAAAATTACGCAAAACCGTTTACAAAACAGATCCGACAAGCACCCATCCACACGGCTCCTCTTCCTCTAATAAGGCTAGATATTTTCATTTCTTTTCATTAATATAACATAATATCTAGATATTTAATTTAATTAACTTAATCTTTAATTAATTATCTTATTATAATTATAAAACCCGAGTCAATTCCGTAACAACAATTTCAAAACCCGACTCATTATTTCTCTATAAACACACGGCTCACCCACCCAACATTACTCACCAACAACTTTTCATTTTACAATAAATCAAATTAAGATCTAAATAACACTTTCTTTAATCGTTCTTGAGCGTTCTTCGTCGTTCTTCATCCGTTCTTCGTTGTTCTTGAGCAAAATCATCATAAAACCTTCATTTCTTAATTAAATCCG
This sequence comes from Heliosperma pusillum, assembly GCA_022085475.1. Taxonomy (NCBI): domain Eukaryota; kingdom Viridiplantae; phylum Streptophyta; class Magnoliopsida; order Caryophyllales; family Caryophyllaceae; genus Heliosperma; species Heliosperma pusillum. The sequence continues at coordinate 1,242 of JAIUZE010073362.1, read as the reverse complement.
TCCTAACTTATATTTCTAGAACCTCCTCTTCGCTCTCCATCTTCAAGTACGGTGTTATTTCCAATTCCGACAAAATCGTTTTCAAGACTTTAATTATGGAAAATCAAGTTGTAAGTTCTAATAATGTTTTTCTTGTCATTTCTTATAGGGGAGATTGAAGACGCGTTTGGAGACTCGTATATTTTGGGTGAAGATTAGTAGGAGGGTTTCTTGGTTTATACTTCTTATTTTGGTGCTAATTGACTTGCTTAGCTAAGGTAACGATTCCGAGTTACTCGACGGATATATGTTACATAGCTTTTATTAGCTTTTGTTTCTTTTGTTTTTGGTTTATCTTTTATTTTTGTCCATGTTATTATGATTTATGGTTTTAGTAGTAACATGATAGGTACTTATGATTTTATTATGTTGTATGAATTTATGACATGTTTAGTCTTCTTGACATATTTAAATGATTTGTTCATAATCATGATTTTTATATGTATGATGGTTAAATTGATTGTTAAAATGGTTGTTTGTTAATTAAAAACATGTTGGAATTAATTTGGTGTTTGATGTTGGTGGAACCGTGGGGTATGGCTGAAAAACCAGCCCAAACCAGCCCAAAACCAGGCCGGTTCAGGCCGGTTCAGGTCGGTTCAGGCCGGTCCAGCCGGGTCCGGATCTGGTCGGGTTATGGTCCTTGGGTCTTGTGTCGATATTTAATTGTTTTGTTGTTGTTTTGACGGGTTTTAAATATGTTAAGCATGCGGGAAAATATTAAGAAACGGTTTTAGAATTTTTAATAAAAACAGCCCAAATTAGCCAAATCAGCCCGTGGGCCCAGTCCAGGCCCATGTTAGGTCCGGCCCAAAATCAGCCCAAGAGTCACCTTGTTGGACTTGTGACGGTTTTTGAGTTATTGCTATTTTATCGTGTTTTGTAAATATTTAGCAAGTGGGAAATGTTAATAAGTAAAATATTTAATTAAAAAGGTTTTTCATAAAATTATTATTTCTCACATGTTAGAAATTATAATACGAGATTATAGTTAAATTTGATATCCTTTAAGTCAAGCGGGTTTTTCGTAAGTTTTAATATTTCACATGTTAGAAGTTTTAATAAAATAAACATGTAATGAATATGATGATTTTTTATGTTCAAGTCTAATTGGTAAAGACTCTGTTTCTAGCCGGTTTGACCAAACGGGTTTGGTCAAACTAAGATCTAGTCAGCCCCGTTTTGACCGATGACCCGTCGCGG